>JAWWQZ010000151.1:1800000-1985000 GCA_033815515.1 Cryptocheilus praepositus
CGAACCATCGCGATCGCAAGAATTAGCATCGTAACAGCATTGTGCAGAGCGGTTTGGACGGCGTCCAAAGGCATTGAAAAACCTTAATCGAGCGCGTGCGACTCGTGCCACGGTTATAACGCCAATCGTCCGCGTATATAGAGACTTTCGGCACGATTTCGTTGCGTTATTAGCTCCGGAAGACCTTCTGGCCGCTGACGACTTCGATCAACGGCGTCCAAAACTAATCCTTTTTAACCCCTTACAGTCTTTTCACGAGTCTGACTCGTTATGAAAATTTTAGGCCTAACTTCAATATCACGAGTCTCACTCGTGATGAAAATTTTAGATCTATCTTGAATATCACGAGTCTGACTCGCGATAAACATTTTAGGCCGGACTTGAATATCACGAGTCTCCATCCTGATGAAAATTTTCGGCCTAATTTGAATATCACGAGTCTGACTGGTGATGAAAATTTTAGGGCTAACTTGAATATCACGACTCTGATTCATGATGAAAACTTTAGGCCAAACTTGAATATCACGAATCTGACTCGTGATGAGAATTTTTGGCCAATATTACGACCCTGTCTCGTGATGACAATTTTCGGCCGAACATGAATATCACAAGTCTGACTCGTGATAAAAATATTTCGTCAAACTAGAATATCACGAGAGTGACGGGTGTTGAAAATTTTGGGCCGAACTTGAATATCACGAGTCCGACTCATGAACAAAATTTTCCGCCATACTTGAATATCGCGAGTCTGTCTCGTGATGAAAATTTTAGGCCAAACTTAAATATCGCGAGTGTGACTCGTGGTGAAATTTTAGAGCCAATTTGAATATCACGAGTCTGACACGTGATGAAAATTTTAGGTCACACTTGAATATCACGACTCTGACTCATGATGAAAATTTTCGGCCGAACTAGAATGTGACGAGTCTGACCCGTGATGAAAATTTTCGGCCGAACTTGAATATCACGAGTCTGACTCGTGATTAAAATTTTCGGCCAAACTCGGGTATCACGAGTCTGACACGTGTTGAACATTTTAGGCGGAACATGAATATCACGAGTCTGACTCGTGATGAAACTTTAGGCCTCACTGGAATATCACGAGTCTGACATATGATGAATATTTTAGGCCTAACTTGAATATCGCAAGTCTAACGCGTGATGAAAATTGTAGGCCTAACTTGAATATTACGAGTCTGACTCGTGATGAAAATTTTAGGCCGGACATGAATATCACGAGCCGTACTCCTGGTCTTAATTTCAGGCCAAACAAAAATATTTGAATGGGCGCTTATCTTTTATTTTCTCTTCTTTATATGAATGGATGTTTTATATCTTGTGTCCCAATGCAATTTACGTGCTACTTAGGATACATTGTCATAGTCTAGATAACATTTCTAAAACTAAGCATAATTAATATAAGCAACATTTGTATATGCAGTTGCTTTTTTGCCTATTAATACATGCAATAAGGTCATCGTATAGGGTAAAGGTGGTTTCAATATTAAATGAAGACAATTAATGAAAGGAATGCTTGCCACATATCGAATTAATTGTTGTTTTGCAATTTGTGTCATTATTGAGCTTATTTAGACTGAATTTATTTAATTAATTGCTTGCATATGAATCAATGCAAAATGTACCATAATGCAGACGCCGTCTAAAATATTAGGTGAAAATTAATGATAAAATCGTTGTGATATAGCGAATTCATTATTCTTCCGAAATTTGTATTATGGAAGCTAAATTGTTTGAATTTATCTAGTTAATTGTTTACGTATTAATTGATGCGATGAAGTCATCACATAACGGTCGGTTAAATATTATATAGAGACAATTAATGGAAAAACTATTTGTCACTTATCGGATTAATTATTGTTTCGGAATTTGCGTTGTTGTCAAATTTATTTAGTTTAAACCCCTTTGGTCTGTTGCTTGCGTATAAATTGTTGCTACAAGGTAGTTTCAAAATATAGACATAATTTTGAATTTTATTCGGAAAAATGCTTCTGACATGTCCAATTAAGTATTGTTCCATAATTTGTATTATTGTGGACGTTAATTGTTTGAAATTCAGGAAATTGGTAGCTAACGTACAAATCAGTGCGCTAATAAAATCGTTGCATAATTTAAAAATATGCACATTCTCTTTTAAAATATTAAAATTGTGTTAAAATTTCAATATTCGCGTTCTTATGTATTTTACTTCGTTTAGATCCATTTAATTAATTGCTCGTGTAGAAATTGTTGCTACAAGGTAGTTTCAAAATATAGACATAATTTTGAATTTTATTCGGAAAAATGCTTTTGGCATGTTCAATTAAGTATTGTTCCGTAATTTGTATTATTGTAGACGTTAATTGGTTGAAATTCAGGTCGTTGCTTGCTAACGTATAAATCAGTCCGATAATAAAATCGTTGCATAATTTAAAAATATGAACATTTTTCTAAATATTAAAGTTTTATTAAAATTTCAATATTCGCGTTCTTCCGTATGTTGCTTCGTTTAGATCCATTTAATTAATTGCTCGTGTAGAAATTGTTGCTACAAGGTAGTTTCAAAATATAGACATAATTTTTAATTTTATTCGGAAAAATGCTTTTAACGTGTTCAATTAAATATTGTTCCGCAATTTGTATTATTGTAGACGTTAATTGGTTGAAATTCAGACAATTGGTTGCTAACGCATAAATCAGTGCCGTAATAAAATTGTTGCATAATTTAAAAATATGAACATTTTTTTAAAATATTAAAGTTTTATTAAAACTTCAATATTCGCATTTTTACGTATTTTGGTTCGTTTAGATCCATTTAATTAATTGCTCGTGTAGAAATTGTTGCTACAAGGTAGTTTCAAAATACAGAGATAATTTTGAATTTTTGTTCGGAAAATGCTTCTGACATGTCCAATTAAGTATTGTTCCGTAATTTGTATTATTGTAGACGTTAATTGGTTGAAATTCAGGCAATTGGTTGCTAACATATAAATCAGTCCGATAATAAAATCGTTGCATAATTTAAAAATATGAACACTTTTTTTTTAAATATTAAAGTTTTATTAAAATTTCAATATTCGCGTTCTTCCGTATTTTGCTTCGTTTAGATCCATTTAATTAATTGCTCGTGTAGAAATTGTTGCTACAAGGTAGTTTCAAAATATAGACATAATTTTGAATTTTATTCGGAAAAATGCTTCTGACATGTCCAATCAAGTATTGTTCCATAATTTGTATTATTGTGGACGTTAATTGGTTGAAATTCAAGGCATTGGTTGCTAACATACAAATCAGTCCAATAATAAAATCGTTGCATAATTTAAAAATATGAACACTTTTTTTGTTATATATTAAAGTTTTATTAAAATTTCAATTTTCGCGTTCTTCCGTATGTTGCTTCGTTTAGATCCATTTGGTTAATTGCTTGCGTATAAATTGCTGCAACAAGGTAGTTTGATAATATAAACATAATTTTGAATTTTATTGGGAAAAATGCTTCTGACATGTCCAATTAAGTATTGTTCCATAATTTGTATTATTGTGGACGTTAATTGGTTGAAATTCAGGGCATTGGTTGCTAACATATAAATCAGTCCGATAATAAAATTGTTGCATAATTTAAAAATATGAACATTTTCTTTTAAATATTAAAATGTTATTGAAACTTCAATATTCGCGTTTTTACGTATTTTGCTTCGTTTAGATCCATTTGATTAATTGCTTGCGTATAAATTGTTGCTACAAGGTGGTTTCATAATATAGACATAATTTTGAATTTTATTCGGAAAAATGCTTCCGACATATTCAATTAAATATTGTTCTGTAATTTGTATTATTGTAAACGTTAATTGGTTAAAATTCGGACAATTGGTTCCTAACGCATAAATCAGTGCGGTAATAAAATTTGGTTGCATATGCATAATTTAAAAATATGAACATTTTCTTTTAAATATTAAAATGTTATTATAACTTCAATATTCGCATTTTTACGTATTTTGCTTCGTTTAGATCCATTTAGTTAATTGCTTGCGTATAAATCGATACGATAAGGTCATTGTATAATGTCAAATCAGTCTTGCATATCAGGTGAACATTTTAATCGCAACTTGTTAGCAGTTTATCGAATTAATCATCGTTTCGAAATGTCTGTTACTGTCACATTTGCTTAATACAAACTCATTTGATTAATTGCTTACGTACAAACACAATTTTTCATTTTAACGTAATTAATTCTCCTTTCGAAATACGTATTGTCGTTGAATGAACTTAATTCAAATCCATTTCGTTAATTGCTTGCCTTGATCAATGGGATAAGGTCATTCGATAATATAGAAGTAATTTTGTATTTTCGGTGAACACACAAATTCCAAAATTCCTTGTCGTATGTCGGATTAATTATTGTTGCGGAATTTCTCTCATTATTTCGTTATTATTGTGTTATTTTCGTCCGCTTTAATATAATAACGTGATTATCGCAAAACGAAAATATTTTCCAACATTTTACGCCATGTTAACGAACTGCTAAATTAATTGTAATTTACTGAGTCGTCGTTTCAACTTTCGTGTTATGCCTGTTACCTCATCTACATACATTCACTTAATTACTTTCGAATTATTCGAGTGCGGTAACCAACTCACCGTGTAACGCAAAAAGAATTTATGATATTCAGACGAAGAAGATCAGTTGCCAAATCACGGATGATTCATCAAACTATTTATCACCTGAACATTTGTGTCTGGGATCCATTTAATTAACTATTCGTGTGGTCTTTAATACCTTAACACGTTCGCGGACGTTAAAAGTTTCAGTGAGATGCAAAAATTGACAGTCATTTTATTTTTAAATTGGATATGATATCCGAAATTTGATTAGACACATTTTATAAGGATAGTCAGATTTTAGATCATATTTTAGTTCAGTTAGTCATTACCTTGAGAGGTATAACAATTACAAAAACTTAAGGTTATATAAAATTAAATTCAAAATAATTGTGTTTAAGATTTAAATGCTATAGCATTCATGTCATTCAGCATCACCATGACAATGAATGCTATAGCATTTCCAGTACTCCCGCAAACATGTTAACTTGGCATTTAATCCATGCAAAACGAATTTCAACATGACAATTAACGGCCACATTGATTATTATACATCTACTTCAGGAGACTATTTTCTGCGTCAAATTTCATTTAATATATAACAGATATTACGATACAATTCGTCATGCTAATATCAGTACTTTCAATAATCAACGTCGTCACTAAATGCCTTATTTTTTACGTAAACATTTACGATTTTATTTGTTTAGAATTTAACGCGACGTCTAAAAGATTATTTTCTTTGGCAAAGTTAAGGAGGTATTCCAATTTGAACGCCTAAAGAAAAAGCAAATTTTCAACATTTTTTCTTCTTAGAAACTGTTGCATATAATCGAGCAAACTTTTGTTATTGAAAAGATGTGGCCTAGGACAGAGGAACATTTTTTATCGTTTAAAAATATTTGGGTATTTAATTATATTGATGGGTTTACACCCATCAAAAAAATGTTTGTTGTGCTGGGGTAGACAATTGCGGCCCTCCTGGACATCTGAGACAGAAAATCGAAAGAGATTCTTAATCTGTATGAATATGGTCATCGCATGAACCTCAGCTTTCAAATTTCTATGAAAATGAACAAAACGGCGGCGTTTTCTAAAAAAGTGTAAAAAAAGCAATTTTTTACGCTATAAATAAAGCAAAATTATGGGTTATAATCAAAATTTTAACATGATTCAGTTTCATGCGATTACCATAAGTATGCTGAATGTTGTGTTAAAATTTGACGTCGATCTATAAAGCCGTTTTTGAGTAATCATTTACAAAATCCATTTGCAAAAATCTCGTTGATGCGCGCGCAGTTAGCCTCTGTTTTGAAACGTTATTACTAGTAAAAAAGAATTCTATGACTATAAACTATCAAAAATTTATAAAAGTGTCAATTTTTTCGACCCGTCACATTGGAATACCCCCTTAATATTATGTAGGATTTTTTTATTGGAATGATATTAAACAGTTTTAAACACAAAAGGATATTAATGTTTTCTATGACTATAAACTATCAAAAAAAATTCGCCCCCCCTATGATGTACAAAAATCGACTTCTTTTTTTCTTTTAACCCGTCACATTGGAATACCCTTTTAATATTGTACAAAATCACACATCCTACAATTATATAATATCTTAATGTATTTATTATAATACACTTCAAACTGATTATAAGCAATACTATTATTTGACGTTATAAGAAAATTCGGCGAAGTAATTGACGTGTCGCTTATGATTTGCCGAATGGTCTCTTTTTTTCTGTCGTCTCCTGATTCGTTATTATTAGTAAAAAAGGAAGAAATTGCCTAAACTGACTCTTGGATATTAATTTTATGATTATAAACTATCAAAAAATGCAAAAAAAGATCGATTTTTTCGACCCGTCATGTTGGAATACCTCCTTAAGTCGACGATAATGATGACGATGATAACGATAATAACAACAATAACAACAATAATAATAATAGTAGCAGTAACACTAGCAGGAATTGTCGTAGAAGCAATAGCAACAGTAGCAGCAATAGTAGCAGTAATGGTAGATAACAGTAGTAGTGGTAGTAGTAGTAGTAGTAGCAGCAGTAGTGGTAATAGTAGTAGTAGTAGTAGTAGCAGTAGTAGTAGCAACAGTAGCAGTAGTTGTAATAGTACCAATAGCAGCAGTAGTAGCAGTAGTTGTAGTAGTAGCAACAGTAGCAGTAGTTGTAATAGTACCATTAGCAGCAGTAGTAGCATTAGTTGTAGTAGTAGCAATAGCAGCAGTCGTTGTAGTAGTAGCAGTAGCAGCAGTAGTAGCAGTAGTTGTAGTAGTACTAATAGTAACAGTAGTAGCAATAGCAGCAGTGAAGCAATAATAGTAGCAGTAGTAGTAGTAGTGGCAGTAGTAGCAGTAGTGGTAGTAATACTAATAGCAGCAGTAGTAGCAATAGCAGCAGTGAAGCAGTAATAGTAGCAGTAGTGGTAGTAATGGCAGTAGTAGCAGTACTGCTAGTAGTAGTAATACCAATAGCAGCAGTAGTAGCAGCAGCAGCAGCAGCAATATAGTAGCAGTAATAACAACAGTGGTACCAGTAGCAGTGGTAGTGGTACAAGTAGCAGCAGTAGTAGCAATAATAGCAGCAGTGTAGCAATAGTTGCAGTAGTAGCAGTATCATAGTAGCAGAAATAACAGCAGTAGCGGTAGTAGTGGTAGTAAGCAATAGGTGCAGAAATAACAGCAGTAGTGGCAGAAGTAGTAGTAGCAATAGTAGCAGAAATGACAGCAGTAGTGGTAGTAGTAGCAATAGGTGCAAAAATAACAGCAGTAATGGTAGTAGTGGTAGGAGTAGTAGTAGCAATAGTGGTAGTGGTAGTGGTGGTAGTAGTAGTAGTAACAGTTGTGGTACTAGTAGTAGTAACAATGGGTGCAGAAATAACGGCAGTAGTGGCAGTAGTAGCAGTAGTGGTAGGAGTAGTAGTAGCAATAGTAGCAGAAATAACAGCAGTAGTAGCAGTAGTGGTAGGAGTAGTAGTAGCAATAGTGGTAGTGGTAGTGGTAGTGGTAGCGGTAGCGGTAATAGCAGCAGTGGTAGTAGTAGTAGTAGCAGTTGTGGTACTAGTAGTAGTAACAATAGGTGCAGAAATAACAGCAGTAGTGGCAGTAGTAGCAGTAGTGGTAGGAGTAGTAGTAGTAATAGTAGCAGAAATAACAGCAGTAGTAGCAGTAGTGGTAGGAGTAATAGTAGCAATAGTAGCAGAAATGACAGCAGTAGTGATAGTAGTGGTAGTAGTAGTAGTAGCAGCAGTTGTGGTACTAGTAGTAGTAACAATAGTAGCAGAAATAACAGCAGTAGTAGTAACAGGTGTATTGGTACTAGTAGCAGTAGCAACAGTAGCAGAAATAACAACAGTAGTCGCAGTAGTAGCAATAATAGAAGTAATATTACACATAAAACGTACAGGTACTTTTTATGGAAATATCGGCCATAATTGTGTTACAGAAAATAATAATAGCATATTATACTATTGTGTTATATATATGCATATATAACTTTTATATATATTTTTATATTTTTATCTACTTGTATATATATATATATATATATATATATATTGTATATACATATGTATTGTACATTTGTATGTAGTCATACACAGGTATTTCTACATATATGCCTACGCATAGCATATTCCACTTTTACCATAGCCCACTTTTTCTCCGCACTCCGCCAGTAAAACCTAAAACAACAAACATCCCATTTCTCACTTACACCCGATAAACCGAACAACTAATTACGATATCAAACCTTACACAAACATATCACGCTTTGATTATCCGACTTACGAGGCGCAAGTTGACACTCGCGCGTCGATGCTTAAACGTCGAACGGCAGAATAAATACATCCGGTTTGTTGGCATTATCCTTACGACTTTTTTGTGAATCATCGGCCGGGTTCGTGACATCATCCAGACTTCGACCGATCATTTTACAGTTACATCCTTGAGAAGTCGAGAGTGCGTGCGACTTATTTTCCATTCACCGCGAGCAACTCGCACTGTTATGCGTTCGGCACGGTGTTTAGGAATTTTTGCTTGTCCCGTGACGACGGATTTAATGCCAGATTATGGTGCCGTGCCTGGCGTATCACGGAGTAACGGTGTTGCAAAATTCTGTTTGCGTAATCCGTCAATTAACCCTTCCGATTTGGATTTTTTTTAAGAAAATAAAAGAGGCGAGTTACATTTCTAATACTACAAGTGAAGAATTTATTTCTTATAATAGGGAAAAAGAAGAAAAAATTTGTTTACATTAATGCAAAGTTACATTTTGCAGGCAAGTTACATTTCTAATACTTCAGGTGAAGAATTTATTAATTATAATACGGAAAAAGAAAAAAAATGTTTACATTAATGCAAAGTTGTAATTAATGCAAAATTTTGCACGCAAGTTACATTTCTCATATTTCAGGTGTAGAATTTATGTGTTATAATAGTGTAAGAGAAAACATTTTTTTACATCAGTACAAAGTTACATTTTGCAGGCAAGTTACATTTCTAATACTTCAGGTGAAGAATTTCTTCATTATAATAAGGCAAAAGAAAAAAAAAGGATTTTTTTTTTTTACATCAATGCAAATTTCATGAAAATCTGTTGGCTTTATGGTTTTTTTGTTATTGTTTACCTTTCTTTGCAAGCTCAAATCTTTTCTTGCTGCATGATGAACAAACTTTTCGGGCATAACTTCAGAAACGCATCCAACTTAGTACTACCACAGTTTAGACTTACTGGTTTACAGAAATTACTGTTTACATCATTTCGCAAGTTGGTCTCAATATTTAATATTGTAGAATTAGTGTTGGGTGATACAACAATAATTTTACACTCAATTTTATTATTGCGAAAAAATAGGTCGTTTTATCTAACTTTTCCACTAATGAACGTCAATGAAAGTCACCCACTATAATAACCTTTTGCTCATTCTATTCATATAATAATAATAAAATAACATTAAAAATATCTTACCTTTTAAATGTTACATGCATATTTCACGTTCAAATAAATAACACATTACACGTCTAGATACAGCAAAAAAAAAGTTCGAGTGCAAAGGATTAATAATATCACAACTTAGGGAGGCATAAAGTATAAAATTTATATTTTCTTTGATAATATATATGTAGCATTTAAATAGGTGAAACTAAATTAGAGTCTATACTATTTATGTGACAGATTATTCCATCGAATTATCGAAATTATAATTCATTTGCGAGAGTTTTTGCCAAAAAATAGTACAGGTCGTTTTTTCCAACTTTTTCACTAATAAATGTTAATGAAAATCGGCCCCTATAACCTTTTGTTCATTCCATTCATATAATAATAATAATGTAACATTAAAAATATCTTACCTTTTAAATTTTATATGCATATTTTACCTTCAAATAAATAACACATTACAAGGCCAGATACAACAAGAAACCATAAGCTATCAAATTTAGATTTTCTTTGATAATATATATATATAGCATTTAAATAGACAAAACTCTACTAGAGGTTTTATTATTTAATATAAATAATAATATAACTATTATAATATAAACTTATCTAAATAAACTAACTTTAGTTTATATTATAATAATTATATTATTATTGTGATTAAATAATATATTTTTGTATTATAATATTTATATTATTTTATATTATTATTATAATATAATAAAATAATATTAAAAATATACTATTTAGTATAAATATACTATAAATAATAACAAAACAAACAAAACACTTCTGTCCTAGTTCTTAAACTTTCGTTTTTTTTTACGCATTTTCGTTTTGACGTTTCGTCTTAACTGCCGTTTGTCTTTTTGTCCGTCCGTCCTTCCGCTTATTTTTTATCAATTCGTCCTGCGTTTCTTATCTAGATATCCATTCACGTTATACAACTTTCATGCAAAAAATTATTTGAATACAGTAATTATTTTCATTAACTAATCACGTAAAAACACACCTACGTGTACATTCAAATGTCACATATGAATGTTGTGACTAGGTTTATATACCGAGTCAACGTTCACCTTTAACACGTCATTCGTCGAGTCGTGAATGAAAAATTGGATCGATGCCAAGCGCTCTACTTCATGGCATCTTATAGAAACTTACGCGTTTGCCAATTGGAAGTGACAACGATGGGGGGAGGGGGCACAGAAAAATTATACGTGGAGAGGAAATAGATAGAGATGAGTGCAGAAGGTGAGTTTGAAGGAACTGAACCAATATTGACATTTATGTCAACTTTATGATCGAAAGCAGCGTGTGTTCGGAAAAATAAAAAATGGCGGCGGATTATATGGGTCAAGTTTAACGGAGAAATTTAGTAACTTTAGCTAACGGCGGTTAAATATTAACGTCGTTCTTCATGTTTAATGCATCGAGGACTAAATAAAAAAAAAACAGTATAAGTATTATATGGAAAGCGTGTTAACCATTTTTTAATAAATATTTTTTTTTCTAAATGATATAAGCATATGTAATCGGTTCGATGATTATTATTACGTCAAATTTATTTCTGTGTTTTATATATTAAAACAGAAAATATGGTTATGCACGAAAAATTGTTTTATTGACTTTTCTTATCATCATGATGTGTTGTAGCCGATAGTAGTTAGCAATTTCTTGTAAAACAAATTATATATCATATATATGTACTACTGGCAACAAATCATATACAGAGCTATATTTATGGTAATATATAATTTTTTCTCTCTATTAATATATAATATTAAATAAATAATATATTTATTAGAGAAAGAAAATTAAATGCACGATTTTTTAATTTTGACTCTGAAAATTCTATTATATGTAGATTATAATATAGGTCTATGAAAAACTTAAAAAAAAATGGTGTGTAGGTATTAATTTTTTTTTATGAAAAAATGGCGTGTATAAAAAATGATACACCATGCAGTACAAACATAAATAATATTGTTTAATTACTCAGAAAAAAGTATGCGTATATTTACTTACTAATTATTAAGAAATTTCAATTAATTCATTTTATTGTATTTCATTTTTATTTCCATTTTCTGAAACTTTATTATATTCTCACTCGTAACTTCGGACGCGCCAAGACAATTCGTCAATCTAAACATCATATTGAAAAGCCCGCGGATTTACTTTTTCCTTTTTTGTCATATTTCCTTTGAACGCACCGAGCTACTGCGGCATACAGCCAAAAGTAAAACTTTCTCTACCCTTAACCCTTTGCACTCCTATGTCGAGTGTGACTCGACATCAGTTTTTATGGCAGGCGCTCCTTTGTCAAGCTCCACTCGACATTTTTTCATGTCTAAATAAATAGATATCGTGCACACGTTATCGACGCTCTCACAATGTCACTAGAAGGGTTAGACATTCAGGTAATCGAAGAGAAATAAAAGAACTGGATGTGATCACAGATTATAATAAAAATATAGATGGTGTCGATATGGCGAACCAATACGCGACATCTTACTGTTTTTTACGTCGAGCACTCAAGTGGTGGAGGGAATATTTCTTTTGGGGATTAGAAATCTCCATGGTAAATGCGTATATTTTATACAAAGAAAAAACAAAAAACCAAGGAACAGAACCTATAGCCCACAAAAAATTTCGCGAAAAGATTTTGTCAATGCTAATTCGTGATTGTCGTCATCCAAATATGAAATTGGGGAGGCCTGGAACACATGATAAACACGATCGCTTAGATGGAAAGCCTCATTTAATCTTCCTACATCCCAAAGGAAAACACAAAGACTGTGCAGTTTACTCAAATAGAAAAACATCTGGAGGAAAAAGAGAAACCACCTATTTTTGTGAAACGTGTGAAAGAAAATCAGGGTTACATCTTGCAAGTTCTTTCAAAAGATATCATACCCTTGAAAATTTCAATATACGACAATACTGTAAATAAAATTGGTATTTAAGTGAATTTGTTTCTTCCTTTATTTATTTAAATTGCTTTATATTTTTAGTTAAAGTAAATTTCAAATAAAACACTTAAAAGCGTTGGGAGCTGCTGGTAACGAAATTGAAATAAAATTCGGAGTGCAAAGGGTTAATACTTTAATTACGAGTTAGAGACAGTGTTTCAGTTTTGAGACACTATGCATCTAAGGGTTAAAGACATGTACGAGTAGACGCGTAAGAACAAGATGGCGGACGGTTCTTCATACGTGGCTCTAGTAGGTTAAGCGGCTTAAATCGGATTGGCGAAATGCGAACTCGCCGACGACACCTGGTATTATAAGGTTCTCCGCAGAAATTTAACGGGGCATCGACGGTGCTCCATCTAACGGTTCGTTCTAAGTGTGGAACTTCAATGATTCGCGGTTTGTCGATGGAATCCTTCGCACAAAACGTTAGTTACCTTCAAAAACCGAAAATGAAAATGTTATGAACTCGCGGTCGCGTGAGACGGTCGGCAGATAAAACTAAATAATTGCTATACCTAATTATATACATAATATAATATATATAATTTATACGTATATTAATTTATATATTATATAAATGCTTTATATTAATATACTTTTATATATACATTTAAGCATCATATTAATATATCAATCCATACATACTTATATACATAATATTACATACATAATTTGCAGTACAATGAAGGTCGTATCGAAAGTATTCGATAATCGATAGTCAGGCGTAAAATTTAGTTATCTTTGGCTATTTCAATTGTAATTTTAGCGAAAACTAAAATATATTCGTAAACTTTAAGATGTTTCGAGTATTTGGAGGTTAAGACGTAATAAAATGAATAAATGCAACATATAAGTAATTATTATGTCGAAAACGATATATACTATAAAGATTGAATTAGATTAATCGGTTAGGATAATTACTCCACGTACATCTTTGACGTAGTAATTTATTATAATGGGACTAACGAATTTTATCAAACAAAATTTAATTTCCGCTAACTATTTAAATTGTAATTTTCGCGAAAACTAAAATATATTCGCAAATTTTAATATGTTTCAAGGATTTTAGGTCAGACGTAGTAAAATTAATAAATATGACATATAAGTAATTATTATGAAGGAAATGGTATATATTATAGAAATTGGATTAGATTGATCGGTTAGGATAATTATTCCACGTACATCTTTGATGCAGTCATTTATTATAATAAGACTAACGAATTTTACCAAACAAAATTTAGAAAGCTAAAATATCTTGGTAAATTTGACGATGTTTTGAATATTTGGTGGTCAAGACGCAATAAAACGAATAAATGCAACATATAAATAATTATTATGAAGCAAACAATATATATTATAGAAATTGAATTAGATTAATCGGTTGGAATAATTATTCCACGTACATCTTTGACGTAGTAATTTATTATAGTGGGCCTAACGAATTTTATCAAACAAAATTTAATTTCCGCTAACTATTTAAATTGGATTTTTCGCGAAAACTAAAATATATTCGCAAATTTTAATATGTTTCGAGGATTTTAGGTCAAACGTAATACAATTAATAAATATGACATATAAGTAATTATTATAATGGAAACGGTATATATTATAGAAATTGGGTTAGATTAATCGGTTAGGATAATTATTCCACGTACATCTTTGATGCAGTAATTTATTATAATAAGTCTAACGAATTTTACCAAACAAAATTTAGTTGCCGTTGGCTACTTAAATTGTAACTTTACCGAAAATTAAAATATTTTGGTAAATTTTACGATGTTTCGAGTATTTGGTGGTCAAGACGTAATGAAATGAATAAATACTAATACTGGTATAACATATAAGTAATTATTATGTCGAAAACGGTTTTTTAACGGAAAAAAATTACTCCACGTTCATCTTTGACGTAGCAATTTATTATAATGAGACTAACGAATTTTACCGGATAAAATTTAGTTGCCTTTCGCTATTTAAATTGTAATTTTAGCGGAAACTAAAATATATTTGTAAATTTTACGATGTTTCGAGTATTCGGAGATCAAGACGTAATGAAACGAATAAATGCAACATATAAGTAATTATTATGAAGAAAACAATATATGTATATTATAGACATTGTTATAATTAATCGGTTAATTGTTATAAAAGACTAACAAATTTTACCAAACAAAATTTAGTTGCCGTTGGCTATGTAAATTGTAATTTTAGTGAAGACTAAAACATATTCCTTAATTTGAAGATGTTTCGAGTATTTGGGGGTCAAGACGTAATAAAATGAATAAATGCAACATATAAGTAATTATTATGAAGAAAACGGTGTGTACTATAGAAATTGGATTAGATTAATCGGTTAGGATAATTATTCCACGTACATCTTTGATGCAGTGATTTATTATAATAAGACTAATGAATTTTACCAAACAAAATTTAGAAAATTAAAATATTTTGGTAAATTTTACGATGTTTTAATATTTAGTGGTCAAGACGCAATAAAACGAATAAATGCAACATATATTATTATGAAGAAAATGGTATATACTATAGAGATTGGATTAGATTAATCAGTTATATAATTATTCCACGTTTGATGCAATAATTTATTATAACAAAACTAACAAATCAATACCTCAGCCACAAAAAGGTCTGTTTTTTTCACAAAAATTGACCAGTCATCCACCATAGAACGTCCTGTCACTAACAAAAAAAATGAATAAAAACTGAAAATAAAAGGGTTATTTGATTACAACTTATTTCAATAATTATAAAAAATATATATCAATTGTCCTTGACGAATATACTCGTCATCGCTTACGTTTTACGACACATTTCAGGCACGATTTTTACAGAGGCTGCAATACCTAACTAGTTAAGTAATAATAGTTGCAGCGTATGCACGTTTTCGGCATAAAATAAAAGAGTTAACGAGAGAACGGGCGTCATAAAACATGTGCCTTCATTTTATGTATTTTCCTTTCGAAAATAACAGTCTGCGATGATTAATACTAATGTGCGTGTATCTTTTTCCAGGAATCCCTCTCAAAGTTTGAGCGCAATCGGTGTTCCCTCCACTGTGATCTTTGCTTGTAAGTAGAAATACTCATTTAATTTCGATACGCAGGGAAATTATCGTAATAAAATACGTTAAATGTTGTGTCGAAACTTTCGCATGATTGATGTATTTGCAGATGTGTTAATCATGTCTGTAAAGTATTCGTTTTATGCTATCACCGCATATTACGCCGTTTTTTTTATATTTTCGATGTGAATTTTGTTAGTTTTATACAAAATTAAATATTCTACTTTAAAATTGACGTGTTTGTACATGCGATAAAATATAGTTTCTGTGTACGACTTCTTCTTTTTTATATTTCTATATTTTTGGCGTATTTTGACCACAGTTTTCGTGCAAAATTAAGTATTATGCATTACGATTGTCATATTTGTATAGGTGATAAAGTAGTTTCTATAAATGACGCGTTTTAACACGCCACTTTTTAATACGTCTTTTTCCATACCTTGATTGCAGCTTTTATCAATTTCACAACATAACTGAACATTGCATATTATGTCTGACATATTTGTATTAATAATGAAATATTACTTCTCCAAAGTAGTTATTTAAAATATAGTTTCTGTGGACGACTTATTTTTTTTTAATTTCTGTATGATCGGCATACTATGATCGCGATTTTGGTTAGTTTCATGGAAAATGAAATATTATGCATTATCATTGTAATATTTGTATAGGTGATAAAGTATAGTTTCTATAAACTACGCGTTTTATCACATATTTTTCCATACTTTGATTGTAGATTTTATTAATTTCACAACATAATTGAATATTGCATATTATGTCTAACATATTTGTATATATGTTGAAATATAGATCCTCCAAAGTACTTATTTGAAACATAGTTTTTGTGGACGATTTATTTTTTTTATATTTCTATATGCGCCGCATATTTTGATCGCAGTCTTGGTCAGCTTCGTATAAAATGCAATATTATGCATTACGATTGTGATATTTGTATATGTGATAAAGTATAGTTTCTATAAATTACGCATTTTAAACGCCATTTTTTATTACGTCTTTTTCCATACTTTGATTGCAGCTTTTATCAATTTCACAACATAACTGAATATTGCATATTATGTCTGACATATTTGTATTCATAATGAAATATAGTTCCTCCAAAGTATTTATTTAAAATATAGTTTTTGTGTACGACTTATTTTTTTTCATATTTCTATATGATCGGTATACTTTGATCGCAGTTTTTGTCAGTTTCGTGCAAAATTAAGTATTATGCATTACAATTGTCATATTTGTATAGGTGATAAAATATAGTTTCTCCAAAGTACTTGTTTAAAA
The DNA here is from genome assembly GCA_033815515.1 of Cryptocheilus praepositus. Classification (NCBI taxonomy): domain Eukaryota; kingdom Metazoa; phylum Arthropoda; class Insecta; order Hymenoptera; family Pompilidae; genus Cryptocheilus; species Cryptocheilus praepositus. The sequence goes on from JAWWQZ010000151.1 coordinate 1,816,901, forward strand.
TATAGTTTCTGTGGACGACTTTTTTTTTATGTTTCTGTATGATCGGCATACTTTGATTGTGGTTTTGGTCAGTTCCATGCAAAATGTAATATTATGCATTACGATTGTGATATTGGTATAAGTGATAAAGTATAGTTTCTATAAATTACGCGTTTTATCATGTCAGTGAACATTACGTCTTCTTCCGTACTTTGATTGCAGCTTTTATCAATTTCATAACATAATTGAATGTTGCATGTTATGTCAGACATATTTGTACACATCATGAAGTATAGATTCTCCAAAGAACTTATTTAAACATATCGCTGTATACTACGTTGTTACCTTGCATTTTACTTGCGGGTTTCAGCAATTTTATCGAAAATGTACTATTATACCGTACAATTGACATGTTTCTACATATGATTCTGTAAACATATAGTTTCTGTAAACTGACGCGTAAATTTTGAGTTTTCTATAAAGAATTACGGAACATTAAATATCGTGTTATTCCAAAATCTGTAATTTTGCTGACAAACTTCTATTTCTTGCATCTCTAACATTTTCGTGTAAGTCTACTGTAAAATGGTGAATGGATTTTTTTTATAACATGCTATATATAAAAAGAACTCGCGTAAACCGAGGTACAATTTGCAGCGTTAAAAAACTCGCATAAAACGCGTACCGCGTAAAAAGAACCCGCGTAAACCGGTGTATAATTTCACAACTTCGTGTAAGTCTACTGTAAAATGGTAAATTGATTTTTTTTATAACGTGGTATATATATAAAAAGAAACTCGCGTAAACTGAGGTATAGTTGCCGCGTTAAGAACTCGCGTGAAAGGCGTACAGCGTAAACTGGGGTACGATTGCCGCGTTAAAGAAAAACCCGCGTAAACCGAGGTATAATTGGCCGCATTAAAGAAAAATTGCGTAAACTGAGGTATCATTGCCGCGTAAACCGAGGTATAATTGGTCGCATTAAAAAATTCGCGTAAACTGAGGGTCAATTTTCTGCGTTAAAAAACTCACGTTATCCGGAAACTCGCGTAAACTGAGGCATAATTAGTGGCATTAAACAAAAACTCGCGTAAACTGAGGCATAATTAGTCGCATTAAACAAAAACTCGCGTAAACTGAGGCATAATTAGTCGCATTAAACAAAAACTCGCGTAAATCGAGGTATAATTGCCGCGTTAAAATACTCGCGTAAAATACCTTCCGCGTAAACCGAGGTATAATTGGTCGCACTAAACAAAAACTCGCGTAAACCAAGGTATAATTAGTCGCATAAAAAAAACTTGCGTAAACCGAGGTATAATTGGTCGCATAAAAAAAAGTCCTTTAAACCGAAATATAAGAGAACCCGCATAAAAAAGCTTCCGCGTAAACCGAGGTATAATTAGTCGCATCAAAGAAAAACTTGCGTAAACCGAGGTATAATTAGTCGCATCAAGCAAAAACTCGCGTAAACCGAGGTATAATTGCCGCGTTAAAATAACTCGTATACTTTACGTACTAGTAAATGACTCGCGTATTAACAGCTTGTACACTCGTATATCAATAGGTACTTTTAAATAGCACATGCAAATTTTTCTACCACGCCCCCTCTAGGCTCCTCGTTAAACGCAAATGCCAGCTTTTCATGAGGAGCACACTCGACACGCGCCCAGCCGACAGGGTTAACCCTTTCGAGACTGTTGGGACACATATGTCCCAGTCAAGTTTAATCGTAGATTATGACTATCAGTCTACTAAAATTTCTTACATATCGCTACATTGCTAATGGGCCTCTATTGTTACATTCCTTAAAATCGCGTACCACAATTTCTTCCTGTCAAAAAGTCCTTTTTAGCGCTCTTTTGAATATTTTTATGTAGCCAATTAAAATGATTTAGTTCTTTATATAGAAAAGGCGGTGTAACATATATTATATATACCAGCCGTCTTTCAGATCGGGATAAAAATGTCCCAGCAGTCTTATAGGTTCCAAACGCTGTTTTTATATTACGTTTTTCACTATTACATGAAATACACTACACGTGTATCAATTCAGAATAAATTTTGTCATAATCTTTATAAGACTAATGGGACGTATACGGCCAGACACTAACTTTGCACCGATGTGAAGAAACATCATTTTTTTTTTCTTTTACCCTATTGTAATGAATAAATTCCTCAGCTGTAGTATTATAAATGTAATAAGACTTTTGTCTGAAAAACGACTTTGTGAAATTACTTTTAGACAAAAAATTATTTCTGTTTATCATTCTCTCACGAACGTATTTTTAATTCAACAATACAATTGATACTTTTATGTTACACAACAAAATATATAATTATAACATAATCTGAGAAAATCAATTTGTTTTGTTTTTTTAGTTATTCACATTATTATTTTGTTATATCATTCACATTCTGGAACAGATTAAATTAAATTAAAAATATTAAATTTAAAAAAATTGAATTAAATTATAAACAGTTTAAATTAAATTAAATTATAATAATAAAAATATTTTATAATATTATTATTATATTAAAAATAATTATTAAACCATTATTAGAATAATTAAAATAAAAAAAATTAAATTAAACAAAGAATTATTAAGTAGTTTATAATATTATTATATTAAAAATAATTATTAAACCATTATTACAATAATTAAAATTAAAAAAATTATATAAAATTAAAAAATTAAATAAAATTAAAATAAATGATTATTAAAATAATTATTTTTTATACAATAATAATAGTATGAAATATATAAATATGTAATTATATATATATATATATATATATATGTATATATATACACAATATATTATAATATATATACAAATAATAAATTATTCACCTGTTTTATTAGAAATGTAACGTGCCCCTTTTATTGACTTAAAAAAAAGTCCGTCTCGGAAGGGTTAAACGTACGGAAGGTCGCGAACACGCATTCAAACGGTTCTTCTGTCGCATTTAATAAAGCCGTGCCCTCGTTTATGTCTTGCCGACGATTGCCGCAACGCCAGGAACTCCTTATGATCCCTCTGCGTTCACCCTGACCCTGGATCCTGTTTTACATTCCGCTCGCTCGCCGACTCGGGCTACTCTCACGACAGGCACCGATATGAATTTCAAAAGTTCGAACGTGTTACACGCAGTTATGACGGTAACCGCAGTCATCATTTGGCACAACGCGGAATTCGGCAGTTTTTTCCTGGGGATGACTTTTTAATGGATTTTTATTGATGACACGAAATTGGCATGGAAAGGGACAGAATGAGAAGAGTGACAGTGTGGGAATATTTAGTTGTTGGTGAAATTAATGAACATTTTTTGGTATTAACGAAAAATTACAGAAAACTGTTGGTTGGTGAATTTAATGAAAATTATTTGAAATTAACGAAAAATTGCACGAAACAGTTTGTTGGCGACATTAATGAAAATGATTGAAAATTAACGGAAAATTACCGAAAACTGTTTGTTGGTGAAATTAATGAAAATTATTTGAAATTAACGAAAAATTGCAGGAAACTGTTTGTTGGTGAAATTAATGAAAATTATTTGAAATTAACGAAAAATGACAGAAAACTGTTTGTTGGTGAAATTAATGAAAATTATTTGAAATTAACGAAAAATTACAGAAAACAGTTTGTTGATGAAATGAATGAAAATTATTTGAAGTACACGAAAAATTGCAGAAAACTATTTGTTAGTGAAATTAATGAAAATTATTTGAAATTAAAGAAAAATTACAGAAACCTGTTTGTTAGTGAAATTAATGAAAATTATTTGAAATAAACGAAAAACTACGGAAAAGTGTTTGTTGGCGAAATTAATGAAAATTATTTGAAATTAACGAACATGACAGAAAACTGGTTGATGGTGAAATTAATATATTTGCGAATGTTAAGGCGTATTTGGAAATTTTGAAGGTTTTCGAAGATTTCGTAGAAGAATGCGGTATTTGGGAGGTTTTATACGTTGTGGATGTGGAGTATTGAAAAAAATTGATGTGCAAATAAAATGTGAAACGTATGGTAAGGCAAAGTGAACAAGAGGAAAGATGGTTTAAATGTTTTATTGTGGATTTTTATTGACTACCCGATACCGGCGCGTAAAGGGACAGAATAAGAAGAGTGACAGTATGGGAATATTTAGTTGTTCGTGAAATTAATGAAAATTATTTGGAATTAACGAAAAATTGAAGATAAAGTTTGTTAGTGAAATTAATGAAAATGATTTGAAATTAACGAAAAATTACGGAAAACTGTTTGTTGGTGAAATTAATGAAAATTATTTGAAATTAACGAAAAATGACAGAAAACTGGTTGATGGTAAAATTAATATATTTGTAAATGTTAAGGCGTATTTGGAAATTTTGAAGGTTTTCGAAGATTTCGTAGAAGAATGCGGTATTTGGGAGGTTTTATATGTTGTGGATGCGGAGTATTGAAAAAAATTGATGTGCGATAAAATGTGAAACGTATGGCAAGTTAAAGTGAACAATAGGAAAGATGGTTTAAATATTTTGTTGTGGATTTTTATTGACGGCACGACATCGGCGTGGAAAGGGACAAAATGAGAAGAGTGACAGTATGGGAACATTTGGTTGTTGGTGAAATTAATGAAAATTGTTTGAAATGAACAAAAAATTACAGAAAATTGTTTGATGGTGAAATTAATATATTTGCGAATGTTAAGGCGTATTTGGAGATTTTGAAGGTTTTCGAAGATTTCGTGGAAGATTACGGAATTTGGGATGCTTCATAGACTGTATAACTGAATAAGTGTGTAAAGTGAAATGAAAATTGTGACAAACAAAACCGTCGAGCGGGAAGGATAATCACTGTTTGTTGGCGAAATTAATATATTTGCGAATGTTAGGACACATTTGGGAATTTTTGAGGTTTTCAAAGATTTCCTGGAAAAATACAGTATTTGGGTGTCTTTATACGCGGCAAATTTGAAGTACTGAAAGAAATTAATATGCGGCAAAACGTAAAACGTAAGGCAAACTAAAGAGTAATTACTGTTTGCTGGCGAAATGAATATATTTGCGAATATTAGGGCGTATTTGGGGATTTTGGATGTATTTTCGAAGGTTTTCTGGAAGAATACGATATTTGGGAGTCTTTATGCGCGGTAAATGCGGAGTATTGGAAAAATTGATGTGCAACAAAATGTGAAACGTATGGTAAAGTAAAATGATTAATAGGGAAGATGGTTCAAATATTTTACTTAGTGAACACGCGAAGGAAGGGGTGTCGAAAGAATTTTTTTCCAAAAGCATTGCACTATGTTAGAATGTAAGAATATAAAAAGTCGCAAATCAATTTATTGACATTAAAGTATGAAAATTGTGACAAACTTAAGCGTCGTACGAGAAGGGTAATTACTGTTTGTTGGCGAAATTAATATATTTGCGAATATTAGAGTGAATTTTGGAATTTTGGAGGCTTTCAGGGATTTTTGTATTTTGGAGTCTTTAAGCACGGTGCATATGGAGTATCGGAAAAGTTGATGTGCGGCAAAATGTGAAACTTATGGCAAACTAAAGGGTAATTATGGTTTGATGGTGAAATTAATATATTTGCCAATGTTAAAGTGAACAATAGGAAAGATGGTTTGAATATTTTGTTAATTAACACGCAAAGAAAAGAGTAAACCGGAACTTTTTTTTTCAGAAGCCTAGCATTGTATTAAGACGTAATAGTGTAAAAAAATCGTAAAGCAATTTATTTGCAACAACATATTAAATTTGTGATGAACTAAAGAAAATAATAGTACCAAATTTTAAGTATAGAGTTGCATTTGATAACATTGTTTTCTGAAATAAACACATAAAAGAAAAAATAATGTGTTAAGGAAAAACATTTTTTTTTCTAATTTAAAAAGTTAATGATGCACGTTAAACGTGTTTTATGTAAAAAAAAGTGTCATGTATTGGAAGATAAGTAGACTTATAGGGTTTATAAATCTAAGAGTACGGAAATCTGCGATTTTCGTTATTTTACGTTGTTTGTACCTCATAATAAAATTAACATTAATATTAATATTAATACATTCGCGGACATTAAAAGTTTCCACGAAGTGCAAAAATTGACAGTCATTTTATTTTTAAATTGATCCTGACATCCGAAATTTGATTAAACACATTTTATAAGGATAATCAGATTATTATATTTTAGTTAATTTAGTCATTATCTCGGAGAGGTATAATAATTACAAAAACTTAAGGTTATATAAAACTAAATTCAAAATAATTGACTTTAAGATTTGAATGCTATAGCATTCATGTAATTCTGCATTATCATGAAAATGAATGCTATAGCATTATATAAATATGTAAATATATATACATATATATAGAATGCTATAGCATATATATATAATGCAATATTTAATAAGGGTAGTCAGATTAACATATTTTAGTTCAGTTAGTCATTATCTTGATAGGTATAATAGTTGCAAGAACTTAGCGTTATATACAATTAAATTCAAAATAATTGACATTAAGATTTGAATGCTATAGCATTAATGTCATTCTGCATCATCATGAAAATGATGAATTGGAACTGAAATATCTATAAAATCTATTTAAATTTTTATTAGAGCGCTCAAAAAAAAAATTATACAAATGACCCTGCTTATTTTTCTCGCAATTCCCACAACAAACATTTTTTTTCCTGATTTTGTTTCTTACATCGACTAAATGTAACAGTTGCCTGTCCGGTTTGAAACAAGTTACTTCAGCCTGATTTATTCTCTCACGCAGAGTGATTACTTTCACGGCTGCATCGCGAATTACCGCACACCCTCTACATTTTATCAACTTAATTACTTTCCGCTTTGATACGAGGTTGCGTGCGCAATTATCTCGCGCAAACCAGATTATAGCACGGCTTTGGTTATGAAGTAACGAATTCAATTTATTCATCGATGAATTTTGCAAGACGGCGCGCTGCGTTGAAGCGAAATTTGACATTTTGAAGAAGTTAAAATTAGCGTGTTTTCGTATGCAGCGTGAAAATGTCAGAAACGGCTCGATCTCTTTTTACGCGTTGTCAATACGGTTTATTTGCATTTCTTGCTTAACTTAACGCGTTTGGAAGAACGGCTTAATTATTTTCCCGAAAATATACGAAAATTGATGTTTTTTTCAATATTCGTCGCTTAGTTTCGCAAAAATGCATATAGTAAGTGGATTAATGCATCGATTGATAGGATTTTTACTGTTATGAAGCTTTGAAACAAAATGGCGACACGCAGTCTTATTCCACATGAATATATATACATTTGATTTTCATTTAAATTATGTTCAATACGGCAATTTTGTTCCCATAATGGCGGCATCTAGTCTTATTCCGTATGAATATATATATATGTTTTTTTTTCGTTTCAATCCTTTGCCATTTTGTTAGCAAAATGGCGGCACGTAGGTTTATTCCACATGAATATGTATACATTTGATTTTTGTTTCAATTATGTTCAATATTGTAATTTTGTTGCCATAATGGCGGCACATAGTTTTATTCCACATGAATATAGATATATATATTTTTTCGTTTCAATCCTTTGCCATTTTGTTGATAAAATATTGCAATTTTGTTGCCAAAATGGCAGCACGTAGTTTTATTCGACATGAATATATATACATTTGATTTTTGTTTCAATTATGTTCAATACTGCAATTTTGTTGCCATAATGGCGGCACGTAATCTTATTTGACGCATATGTATATTGTTTTTTTTTTGTTTCAATATTTTGCCATGTTCTTGGTAAAATATTGCAATTTTGTTACCAAAATGGCGGCACGTACTTTTATTCGACATGAATATATATACATTTGATTTTTTTTTCAATTATGTCCAATAATGCAATTTTGTTGCCAGAATGTCGGCACACTGTCTTAATTCACATGAATATATATATGTATGTATTTTGTTTCAATCCTTTGCCATGTTGTCGGTAAAATATTGCAATTTTGTTGCAAAAATGGCGGCACGTAGTTTTATTCCACACGAATATATATACATTTGTTTTTTTTTGTTTCCATTATGTTCAATATTGCAATTGTGTTGGCATAATGGCGGCACGTATTCTTATTCGACGCATATGTACATTGTTTTTTTGTTTCAATATTTTGCCATTTTCTTGGTAAAATATTGCAATTTTGTTACCAAAATGGAGACACGTAGTTTTATTCCACACGAATATATATACATTTGTTTTTTTGTTTCAATTATGTTTAATATTGCAATTTTGCTGCCTCAATGGCGGCACGTAGTCTTATTCCACATAAATATATACGTTGTTTTTTTGTTTCAATGTTTTGCCATGTTCTTGGTAAAATATTGCGATTTTGTTGCCAAAATGGCGGCACGTAGTTTTATTTCACATGAATATATATACTTTTGTTTGTATTTTTGTTTCAACTATGTTCAATATTGCGATTTTGTTGCCAAAATGGCGGCACGCAGTCTTATTCCACATGAACATGTATATTATTTTTTTGTTTCAATATTTTGCCATATTGTTGGTAAAATATTGCAATTTTGTTGCCAAAATAGCAGTACGCAGTCTTATTCCATGTAATATAAATATATATGTTTGTTCCGATATTGTTACCGTTTTGTCGCCAAAATAGCGGCGTGCACTACTATTTCACACGAATACACATATATATATATATATTGTTCTCTTTGTTTCAATATTTTGCAATTTTGTTGCCAAAATGCAGTTTTTTAATTTCATCAATTATATTTATATATTGTTAATGTTAACATAATATACATTATTTCCACGATATCGGTCTGTATAATTATTTCCTCTGCTTTAAAAAGATACAAAGTACAAATTCCCATAAGCAGCTTACATAACATCTGAAAACAACTGTGTTATTGTCATAATACAAACTTCCTTTTTGCCAAAATGAATTCAATCGGTACATTAACATTATTTGCACTAAATTAATTAGAAATTATGTGACATCTCATTTGTTTTCCAAAATTTACTTACGTGACTTTCAAAATAATCGGTTCATTTTATACTTTTTAAACAGTATAATTTTAATTTTTTTTTAATCCTACGAACAAATGTCGTATTCCTATGTATTTTTCCGTAATATATAGTAGAGTGCAAAGTGTTAAATATAAAACGTAAAGCATTTTTATTATTATTGTCATTTTATTTCCATGATGTCGGTCTGTACAATTATTTCGTCTGCTTTAAAATAATACAAAGTACGAAATTACATAAGCAGCTTATAGCATATAAGCCGCTATAAGCAGTGTTATTTGTCATAACGCAAACTTCATAGTACATTAATATTATTTTTTTAATATTAACTTTTTCTTAAATTTTTTAAAAATTATTTTTAAATTAATCACAAATTATGTGACATCCCGTTTTTTTTTCAAAGTTTACTTATGCCACTTTCAAAATAAACGGTCCATTTTATACTTTTTAAACAGTATAACTTTAATTTTTTTTTAATCCTACGATCAAATGTATTCGTGTATATTTTCCGATGAAGACAGTAGACTGCAAAGTGTTAAATACAAAACGTAAAACATTTTTATTTTTGCTTTCACTATATTTCCACGATATGGATTTGTACAATTATTTCGTCTGCTTTAAAACGATACAAAATACAAATTTCCATAAGCAACTTACGTAACATCAGAAAATAACTGTATTATTATCATAATACAAACTTCACATTTGCCAAAATGAATTCAATCGGTGCATTAATATTATTTGCAGTAGATTAATCAGAAATTATGTGACATCTCGTTTTTTTTTTTTCAAAATTGACCTACGTCACTTTCAAAATAAACGGACCATTTTATACTTTTTAAACAGTATAATTTCTATTTTTTTTTGTTCCTTTCACTTGTAATGAATCGGAAATATCTTAAGAAAAAAATCTTACGAACAATTCTCGTATTCGTATATATTTTCCCGATCAAAACAATATAGAGTGCAAAGTGTTAAATACGAACACAAAGCATTTTTATTATTGCTTTCATTTTATTTTCATGATATTGACTTGTATAATTATTTTCTCTGTTTAAAACGATACAAAATACAAAGTTCCATAGCAGCTTATGTAACATCAGAAAACTGTATTATTGTCATAATGCAAGCTTCACATTTACCAAAATTGATTTAATTGGTACATAATATTATTTAATATTATTTGCATTAAATTAATCAGAAATTATGTGACATCTCGTTTTTTTTTCAAAATTGACTTACGTCACCTTCAAAATAAACGGTCCATTTTATACTTTTTAAACAGCATAATTTTCATTTTTTTTATTGCTTTCACTTCTAATGAACCGGAAACATCTTAAGAAAATAATCTTACGAACGTTAAATATGAACATGAAGCATTTTTATTATTGCTGTAATTTTATTTCCACGATATCGGCCTCTACAATTATGTCCTCTGCTTTAAAACCATACAAAGTACAAATTTACATAAACAACTTACAGCATATAAGCAGCTATAAGCAGTGTTATTTGTCATAATGCAAAATTCACATCTGCCAAAATGGATTCAATCGACACATTAATATTATTTGCATTAGATTAATCACAAATTATGTGAAATCTCGTTTTTTCAAAATTAACTTACATCACCTTCAAAATAAACGGTCCAAATGACCTATTCATTATGGAAATGACTAAAAGTTCTACCATCGGAATTGATTGCCGTATTGCCGCATGAGATAAAAAGAAATAACCTTGAACCGTGCACGTTCGGTTTGTATATGTTTTCGCCTCGTGCGGCTTCTGTGAAAGAGATGGATCGCGTTTCGTTTGGGTGTCGTGTGCGGGGACACAAGTTTTAATTAATGTAATTGTGACCGATGATTCCTTCGGTTGTTTGCTTCCAAAAGTGCCAGCGTTACCTGACGTTTGTAGCGACCGATATTTCGACTGCCTGACCTTCCGCTCGTTCCACTTAATTCGGGTAATTTGGCTTCTACTGCATTACAGTATACGATGTACGTTTCGATAGATATATCTCTGTGGTCTGTGTGCCTATATGTTACGTAGTTATTGAAATAGCACGGTACTTGTATCGTCGACGTCTTCAGAAAACGAAAAAATATTCATTCATGGTAAAATTTTTATTTTACATAAATAGTAGAGTTAACACTAGAAATACCGACGATTGACGTATTTCTACCGGAGGGGTCAAAATGACTTGTTTCTTAAATTACAATATTTCAGCAGTTTGCGATATGATTTGCACAAACGTATAATTCTAACACTTTACAGATATTTTCTGATACAGTTAGGACAAGGTTACAGTGAATATAGTTGTACTGAGAGTTGTGTTTCACTGTTTCTGATAGACGACTGAGTTGTACCAGGGTGTTCAATAAGTTTTGTCGTTCGATAAGAAAAACACAATGTTATGGTTCAAAATACACTTTATTATTCAGTATAATCTCCCTGAACATTAATGCACTTGCTCCAACGATCCTCCAATCTGTGGATCCCATCCCTGAAGTGAGATTCCGGAAGGTCTGCAAAATACGCTTCAACAGCCGTTATGACCTCTTCATTTGACGAAAAACGCTTGCCACGCATAAATTTTTTGAGTTCTGGAAACAAATGGAAGTCGCTGGGGGCCAAATTTGGTGAATACGGCGGATGCTCCAACAATTCGAACTTTAATTCATGGATTTTAGCCATTGTCAAAATGCTCTTGTGACACGGTTGTCCTGATGAAAAAGGATTTTTTTCTTCTGCAAACCGGGTCTTTTTTCACGAATTTTTTCCTTCAACTGGTCCAAAAGGTTGCAACAATATTCAGAATTAATTGTTTTACCAGTTTGCAAGTAATCCACAAATAAAATTCCTTTGGCATCCCAAATAACTGATGCCAGAACCTTCTTGGCCGATTTCTGGACGCGAACTCGTTTCGAAGCCGAACAACCAGGTTCACACCACTCTTTAGCCTCTTGTTTTGATTTAGGATCATGGTGATAGACCCAAGTCTCATCCATAGTGATGAATCGACGCACAAAATCCACTTTATCCTTTTTAAAACGCTCCAAATGTTGTTGAGAAAGTTGCATTCGAACGTGTTTTTGTTCAATTGTTAGCGAATGCGGCACCCATTGTGCACACAGCTTTTTAAAACTCAAAATTTCATTTAAAATATGACTAACACTGCCTAATGAGATGTGTAGAGCCTCTACTAAATCCCTCTCAGTCAATCGACGATCTTCCAAAACCATATCCTGTACTTTGGCTATGATTTCTGGTGTTGATGCGGTTTTTGGACGTCCTTCACGTGGATCGTCTTCAAGGCTTGTACGACCACGTTTAAATTCAGCAACCCATCTTTCTACTGTTCTAATTGAAGGTGAACGTTCATTATACACTCTTAACATTCGTTCGTGAATTTCTTTTGGTGCTACACCTTCCAAAAATAAGAATTTTATCCCTGCACGATATTCAATTTTTTCCATTGTCGAAAATACTGTGACACGGCGACACTAAATGGCTTGTAAACAAAGAATGAATTGACTGATTGAAATGAACCTTCACATACGTTCATAAGAAGAGTGAACCAACAAAACAAAAACAAATTTGGACTAGTAGCAACGCCCTCAACAAAACAAAACAAAACTTATTGAACAACCTGGTATATACCGGAAATGAAAAAGGGGGGAGGTAACTACAATTATTAATAAACGCATTTATTTGTTGTACAAAAAGTCACAAAATTCTAAGAAATTGTATCATTATATACACAATTTTTTTTCTAATTGAAATTAAAAAGCAGTCAAAATGACTTCTTTGGCAATGTAGTGTTAAGTATCTGGTCCGCTGAATTCCGTTACGTATTGCGGCACACACGGTATATCATGAAGTCTCGTCGTTCGCCGTCTATATAAGAACAGGTGGAAAGTTTGAACGATCTGTAGCGCACGAAGAGACTATCAAAGTGGGCGTGAGACAGCAAAAAAGAGAGCGCAGGCTATACGGCAATGCAGGAAAATAAAATGCGACACGCCGCGTCGTGCATCGCGACCTTTCACGCTCGAACTTTTGCATCCGACTGTCCCTACTCAGAGAAATCTAGGCAAACGCAATGTTTTGTTCAATAAATTACTTACGCGAATTGTATTTCTGTATGGATAAGCCGGTTGCGAGTCAACGAAGAGAAATTTTTGGGGGAAATATATTAAGTTCGTAGAAAATATACTAAGTTTGTGGAAATGGAAAATTTCTGACCGATCTAAAATTAACAATATTTTTTTATGCCGTGGAATATACTAAGTTTGTAGAAATGGAAGAATTCTTGACCGATCTTGAATTAACCACATTTTTATGCCGCGAAATATACTAAGCTTGTAGAAATGGAAAAATTTTGACCGAACTGGAATTAACAATATTTTTTATGCCGCGAAATATACTAAGTTTGTAAAAATGGAGAAATTCTGGCTGAACTGGAATTAACAGCATTTTTTATGCCGTGAAATATATGTTTGTGGAAATGGAAAAGTTCTTACCGAATAGGAATTAACAATATTTTTATGCTGCGAAAAATACTAAGTTTGTAAAACTGCAAAATTTGACCGAATTGGAATTAACCACATTTTTTATGCCGCGAAATATAGTAAGTTTGTAGAAATGGAAAAATTCTGACCGAACTGGAATTAACAAAATTTTTTATGCCGTGAAATATAGTAAGTTTGTACAAATGGAAAATTCTGACCGATTTGGAATTAACTATATTTTTTATGCCACGAAATATAGTAAGTTTGTAGGTATATGTATTACGTGTCGGAAGATTAATGTATCGATTAAATACGTTTTAGCAAACATGAAATGGCTGGTATAATGAAAATTTGTTATCTGCCATTGCATAAACTGCTTATAGGACGTTGTTTTTCTTAGTGCTGTAACATATTTTTAGTATTGTAACACAAAACAACTTACATATAGGCGTCCATAGCAAAGGGTTACTTGAAGATAATAACAAAATTGTTGTTTAAGTGTAAACCAATAAGAAATTATCGATATACGAATTACCACCTTTTATGCAGGCTTTTTAGATGAGAAGCGAAGATGGTTTCTATAATCTAAATCGGTAGATAATAGGTGTACAACTTTGCTCGCGCCGTTTTTTGCATTGGACGAAAGGGAAAAAACGGCAGGAGCAAGGTTGTGTACCTATTAATTTACAAAAGTGTTTACTTTGAAGCTACAGGTTACCAATAAGAAATTATATAACGACTTTTATGGGCCACTTTGCGCTAAAAAAAGTAAATGATTAAAATATCGATGCGTTAGTATACGAATTTAAATTCGCACTAATCTATTTTACTTATCTATATAACTTTTAGACAGTTTATTAAATACGTTTTATTCATATTTGTAGATATTTTTTAAAATACGTTTTCCCTGCGTTTTATGCATATTTGCACATAATTTTTAAAATACGTTTTCCCTGTGTTTTATGCATATTTGCACATATTTTTTAAAATACGTTTTACCTGTGTTTTATGCGATACTTGGACACGCTTTACTTGTTTTCACCTTCAAATGAAGACAACCGGCAACTTTCGAAGAATTAATTCATCACACACAAATTTGTTTGCTGTTATCTATCGCTGCGATCTGAAGAAGGTGTTTCAACAATTGAATACAAGTCTAGACACCTATAAGTCGCTGTTCATTTAGTTAACAAGTATCAGTTTGATCATTCGGAACTTGAGTAATTAAAGTAAATTTGATTCGATTGCAGCTTGCCCTGGTTTACACAAATTGTGTAGTTTGTCGCAAATCAATTGCTTCACAAGTCTTTTTTCACAGCGTCAGTTGAATATTTAGAACTTGGACGAGCAAGAGAATTTGATTTGATTTCAATCGTTCTTTAGTTTAACGTAAGGTTTGAGTTTTCTCCCGAATTAATTGTTTTATGACATTTTTTTATATCAATTGAACATGTAGAAATCGGATAAATTAAGAGAAATTGGTTTAATTTGGACAGTTTACTTTTATTTAGAAAGGCCGTGTATTTATTAGTTGCAAATTAATTGTTTCGCTATTTTTTAACACATATTTTTTGCGTCAGCTGAATATTTGGAACTTGAACGAGTAGAGTGACTTTGACTTAATTTCAAGAGTTCGCTTTATTTTAACAAAGTTTTGTATTTTTTTCGGAGCTAGTTATTGCGGGACCTTTGGTGCAGTTTTTTTTGCATTAATCGAACATTCGACTTTAAATGAGCAACAAGAATTTTTATGTTTTGGTATGAATTATTTGAATCCTTTGAATATTCATAATTTGAGCTGGTGATGATTCATTGACTATGAGCTTGAATATTCATATTTGTGCGGGTAAAAAGAATTTCTTTCACACATTTTTATGCATTCTTTCAATATTTTCTATTTTGTAGGAGTACAGAGAATTTGATTGGAACAAAATTAATTTAATTTATTTTCAAAAATATACTTCAGTTTAACGCAAGTTATGTATTTTATTGCACATTAAATACCATACGACTCTTTCACACATTTTTTTTTGCATCCATTCAGTATTTAGATTTTGAACTAGCACGGCCAATTTGGATAATTTTCAAGAATTGACTTCAATTTAACGAAAATTATCTAATTTATCGCACATTAAATACCATACAACTTTCTCACATATTTTTTTGCATTTTTTCAATATTTCCGATTTTGTCGGAGCACAGAGAATTTGCTTCCCTTTCAAGAATATGCTTCATTTTAACGCAAGTTGCATAATTTATTGCAAATTAAACACCGTACGGCTTTTTCACACATTTTTTTGCATCCTTTCGATATTTTTTATTTTGGAGGAACAAAATTAACTTGATTAATTTTCAAAAACACGCTCCAGTATGACGTAAGTTATATATTTTATCGCAATTAAATACCATACAACTTTCTTACACATTCTTTCCCATCCTTTCAATATTTCCTATTCGTACAAGCACAGAAAATTTCATTTGCTTTCAAGAATAAATTTTAGTTCAACGCAAGTTGTGTATTTCATTGCAAATTAAATACCGTATCATTTTTTCACACATATTTTTGCATCCCTTCACTATTATAGATTTTGAAAGAACAAAATTAATTTTATTCATTTTTAAAAATATGCTCCAATTTAACCCATTCGAGACCGATTGCACACCGTGTGTGCAATTGATTTCCGAGGCTATAAGACGGCTTGCACACCGTGTGTGCAATAACAGTAATGTGCAATTATCAGTTATTCTGAGTAAACTAGTCGTCGAAGTAAGATTTTCCTTGAACTAATGAAATCTGCAAGGTACAGGAAAACAAAATTTGGCATTGGTTTTACTGTGTACCAAATATCTAAAAATTATTTGAAGCCTTTCTTACATGTAAAATACTATGAATTGCCGACAGTCCTACAAAGAAGGAAAATATAAACGTAATAATTACTCTTGTCCTGCTTGTGTCGGTAATCCTGGATTATGTTTGGGAGAATGTTTCAAGCGCTACCATCAACCAACTAATGTATAATTACTTTACGATCAGTGTACTATTTGCTAAAAGTGTATTTACAAATTATATTTTCTTTTTTATTACTGAATTACATTACTTTGTTATCCGTAGACATTTTTCCAAAAATGTAATTCTCATTTGTTATTTTTTTTCATTATTCAACTTATCTTTTTTTAACTTTTTACTACTTTTTAAACATTTTCTTTGCATTATATTCTGTTCTTTATTATTGAAAACAAAATAACGATTTTATATTATCTAACTATTTTTGAAATAAATGTTCATACATTTTTTAATGATGTATTTTCATTTTACCTTACATTGCACACATGGTGTTCAATCCGTTCCTCGCGATAAAAATTTTCCGAGGAGCGAGCTGCACACCTGGCGTGCAATGATCTTATTTATGTGAATTCACTTACGAATTGGGTGATTTCCATAGTATACATTTTTTTTTTTTTTTTTTTATTAAAAGTGAACAATATAAAAAAAAAATTCGCTCCTGGGGACCGTGTTCGAAAAAAATCGTCGTCTCGAATGGGTTAACGGAAGTTATGTATTTTATCGCACACTAAATACCATACGACTTTCTCCCATTTTTTTTTGCATCCGTTCAGTATTTAGATTCTGAACGACCACAGATAATTTGATTAATTTTCAAGAATTTGCTTCAATTTACTGAAAATTTCAATATTTCCTATTTTTACGACCACAGTGAATTTCATTCCCTTTCAAAAGTACCTTTTACGTATCTATTTTCTCCCAAATCATCTGCCTCACCACTTTTTCACCCGTTTCTTCTCCTTCGCTCAAAATCTCCAACTGTTGACCGCCTAAAAACGACTTAATTTCGCTTCAACGCTTTGCTTCACTTCAACCCAAACGTTATAAGTACTTTGTCGCAAACAACTGGATCGCGACTTTCGTTTACGCGGCGAAAACTGTTCAGCTATTTTTTGTTGCGAATAAAAGGTTCGAGAAGACAGCGAGTCGCGCGACATAAGCCAATTAACGACCGCAGGCCATGTTTAAACGGCACTAGCCGTTTTTACGTGGGAAGTGGAGTGCACTTTTGTTTGTTTGCTTTTTCATCCCGACAAAGAACTGCACCGCGACACGTCGCGGTCATTAGCTGCTTAATTATGAGACTGCCGGTTAAATGTGTGCGCCAAGAACTGTGTCATTGTATTATGCGCATTTGACTTTCTTTCAAATCGTCCGCAGCGGGCGCGCGTTTTGTTTCAAAAGATGTAAGCTGTTTTTGTGGAAAGCGTATTGGAACTTTTTTTTACGGGGAAATGAGAAAGAAATTTTTAATAGATGGAGGGAAGAAAAAAGAGATGGTTAAAAGCTTCTTCATTTTTTGACACTTGACTGGTAGGGAAGTTTGTAAGAAAATGTGCGTATGTTGGGAAATTGTTTGATGTATATTGAAAAATGTTGAAAATTGGCAACATTTAAGTGAACGTCATTGAAAATTGGTTGATAATGTAGATTGAGAATATTTAAATTGACAACGATTCAAACGTGCTGATTGAAAATTTGCAATATTTGAATGAACATTATATAAAATTGCCGCATAAAAATCGATAATGCCTAAGTTTACGGAATTACGTTCGAAAAAATACAAAATTCTTTTTTATAAATTAACAATATTTAAATTTATCGGATTTAATCGTATTGCTGGAAAATTCGCAATATTTAAGTGAACATCATTTAAAATTGCCGCATAAAAATCGATAATGCCTGCATGTATGAAAATACATTCGCAAAAATACAAACTTCTCGTTTAGAAATTGGCAATATTTAAATTTATCGCATTAAATCGCACTGCTTGAAAATTAACAATGTTTAAGTGAAGATAATTTAAAACTGCCGTATAAAAATCGATAATGCCTACCATTATGGAATTACATTTACAAAAATACAAAATTCTAGTTTTAAAATTGGCAATATTTAAATTTAGCGGATTTAATCGTTCTGCTTGAAAATGAGCAACATTTAAGTGAAGATTACTTAAAATTGCCGCTTGTTAATCGACGATACCTACATGTATCAAAATACATTCACAAAAATACAAAATTCTCGTTTAAAAAGTGGCAATATTTATTTTTATTGGATTCAATTCTACTGCTTAAAAATTAGCAATATTTCAGTGGAATTCATTTAAAATTTCCGCCTGATATTCGACAATGCCTACATGCATGAAAATACATTCACAAAAATACAAAATTCTTGTTCAAAAATTGACAATATTTAAATTTGTCGGATTAAATCGCACTGCTTGAAAATTAGCAATGTTTAAGTGGACATTATTTAAAATCGCCGCATAAAAATCGACAATCTCCGAAAGGTATGCAAATACATACGCGAAAATACAAAATTCTCGTTTAAAAATTGACAATATTTAAATTTACCGGATTTAATTGTGCTGCTTGGAAACTAGCAATATTTAAATGAAGCTCATTTAAAATTGCCGCATAAAAATCGACCATGTCTAAATTTATGGAAATACATTCGCAAAAATACAAAATTCTCGTTTAGAAATTGACAATATTTAAATTTATCGGATTAAATCGCACTGATTGAAAATTAGCAATGTTTAAGTAAAGATAATTTAAAATTGCCGCATAAAAATCGACAATGCGTAAACGTATGAAAATGCATTTGCAAAAATACAAAATCTTCGTTTAGAAATGGACAATACTTAAATTTAGCCGATTCAAACGGATTACTTGAAAATTCGCAATATTTAAGTGAAGATCATTTAAAATTGCCTCTTGATAATCGACAATGCCTAAACGTATGAAAATACATTCGCAAAAATACAAAATTCTCGTTTAGAAATTGACAATATTTATATGTATCGGATTTAATCGTACTGCTTAAAAATTGGAAATATTTAAGTAAACATTGTTTAAAATTATTGCATAAAAATCGACAATGCCTACGTGTATAAAAATACATTCACAAAAGTACAAAACCCCCGTTTAAAGAATGAGAATATTTAAATTGACTCGATTTAAAGGTGCTGTTTTGAGCAAAAATCGATACAGATCGCCTTTGAGTGTGTATTCTACATTTCAGTCCATTTAATAAATGCTCTTAGCGGTAATAAAATGTATAAACATTTGCTAGTACGTTTCACAATATTCCAATGTCATAATTTGACTGATAAGTTATATTAAACTTGCTGTATTTGCCAGTTTCTATGAAAATGTTCAAATAATATTAAGTAATTATTAAAATTAAGACACTAAGATGACTTCGTGAAAAACACATATATATAGCAAATTGATACAAGACAATCATTTTATGCAATTCTCTTATAGGCATAATTCGTCGCAGCTTGCAATTGGTAGCAATTTGTTATAACACTATAACAATTTGTATAAGTATTTACCCACTTCTATCCATTTACATAATAAACACTCTCTTTAATCTTACAAAGTCTACATGAACACATGTCTGATATGACCTTGTCGGCAAATTGTACTGTATTTTTTGTATTTTGCCCAGATTTCAACTATTTCATTTTTTCTGAAACACTTTAATTACTCTTAAGGAGACATATATATGCATACATACAGGCATTTACCGACTTATATTAATTTTATCCTTTTTATCGCATTCTTACTATTTGCATATTTCCATTTATTTAACAAACACTCTCGTTAGTCTCAAATTGACTACATGAATACATGGACCGTTTATTTTGAAAGTGGTGTAAGTCCATTCTTTTAAAAAATGAGATATCACATAATTTGTGATTAACTTAGTGTAAACTTTTTATTTATAACTAGATAATATTTAATATCTTAAAAAATACTAATGCTTTGTTCAATTTCAAATTGGCCAGTGAAAGAAATTATGTAGCGATTGATGATGAAAGTGGTGTAAGTCCAATTTCCATAGATATTTATGAAAAAAGAATTTCTTCTACACGCCACAGGATTATTATGATGTTATAAAACAATGCTGAAAAATAATAAGAGAGAAATTCGTTTCGATAAAAAAAATCTACAAAGCGCAATTCAAAAACGGATAAGAAAAAATATTAACAGTTATTACCTTATATACCTACTGTGCATTATGGATATTTCAAAACACTGCCCAATAAAGAGCATAAATGAATAATAGCAACATCTTATGTTAAGTTTAACAATATATAAAAATAATTAACATTCAAAATAAAAAAAGCTACTCCTATTTTATTTCTTGTTATTATTTACAAATAAAATTGGATTAATACAAAATATATTTTAACTGATATATAATTTTCCACGATTGAAATTAAATGATTTTTACAATTGACTAATTATGAAAATGGTATAAGTCCATTTACAGCCCGCAAATATGTATTATTTTAGTTAAATTCGCCTAAAAGAAATTGATATAATCAATTGACATATTGATAAATTAGTAGAAAAATTGCCAGACTTGACATAATTAATTTATATTTTTCAATTTACTAATATGCTAACCTTTATTTTTCTCAAAACAACAAAAAATCGACTTGCACCACTTTCAAAATAAACAGTCCCCATGTCTCATAGTTATGACCTTATAGGCAAATTGTACTGTATTTTACAATATTGTCACAATTTTACCTACTTCATTTTTTTAAGAAACACTTTAGTTACTCTTGAAGAGTTATATATATATGTATACATACACGCATTTACCGATTTATGTTAATTTTATCCTTTTTATCGCATCCTTACTATTTGCATATTCCCATTTATTTAACAAACACTCTCGTTAGTCTTACAGTGACATATATATGCATACATACAGGCATTTACCGACTTACATTAATTTTATCCTTTTTATCACATCCTTACTATTTGCATCTTCCCATTTATTTAACAAACACTTTCGTTAGTCTTAAAGTGAGTACATAAATACGTGTCTGCTATGATCTTATGGGCAAGTTGTACTATATTTGATTATATTGTCACAATTTCACCTACTTCATTTTTTTAAGAAACACTTTAGTTACTCTTGAAGAATCATATATATACATACATACACACATTTACCGATTTATGTTAATTTTATCCTTTTTATCGCAACCGTACTATTTGCATCTATCCATTTATTTAATAAACACCTCTCGTCAGTCTTAAAGAGACATATGTATGCATACACATAGGCATTTACCGACTTATATTAATTTTATCCTTTTTATCGCATCCTTACTATTTGCATCCTCCCATTTATTTAACAAACACTTTCGTTAATCTTAAAGTGACTACATGAATACATGTCTGCTATGATCTTATGGGCAAATTGTACTGTATTTGATTATATTGTCACAATTTCACCTACTTCATTTTTTTAAGAAACACTTTAGTTACTCTTGAAGAGTCATATATATGCATACATATAGGCATTTACAGACTTATATTAATTGTATCCTTTTTATCGCATCCTTACTATTTGCATCTAGCCATTTATTTAACAAACACTTTCGTTAGTCTTAAAGTGAGTACATAAATACGTGTCTGCTATGATCTTATGGGCAAATTGTACTGTATTTTACTATATTGTCACAATTTCACCTGCTTCATTTTTTTAAGAAACACTTTAGTTACTCTTAAAGAATCATATATATGCATACATACAGGCATTTACCGATTTATGTTAATTTTATCCTTTTTATCGCATCCTTACTATTTGCATCTATCCAGTCATTTAACAAACACTTTCGTTAGTCTTAAAGTGACTACATAAATACGTGTCTGCTATGATCTTATGGGCAAATTCTACTGTATTTGACTATATTGTCACAATTTCACCTACTACATTTTTTTAAGAAACACTTTAGTTATTCTTGAAGAGTCATATATATACATACATAAAGGCATTTACCGATTTATATTAATTTTATCCTTTTTATCGCATCCTTACTATTTGCATCTATCCAGTCATTTAACAAACACTTTCGTTAGTCTTAAAGTGACTACATAAATACGTGTCTGCTATGATCTTATGGGCAAATTGTACTGTATTTTACTATATTATCACAATTTCACCTACTTAATTTTTTTAAGAAACACTTTAGTTACTCTTGAAGAGTCATATATATGCATACATAAAGGCATTTACCGATTTATATTAAGTTTGTCCTTTTTATCGCATCCTTACTATTTGCATCTTCCCATTTATTTAACAAACACTTTCGTTAGTCTTAAAGTGAGTACATAAATACGTGTCTGCTATGATCTTATAGGCAAATTGTACTGTATTTGACTATATTGTCACAATTTCACGTACTTCATTTTTTTAAGAAACACTTTAGTTACTCTTGAAGAGTCATATATATGCATACATACAGGCATTGACCGATTTATGTTAATTTTATCCTTTTTATCGCATCCTTACTATTTGCATCTACCCGATTGTTAGGATTTCACCTACTTTATTTTTTTAAGAAACACTTTAGTTACTCTTGAAGAGTCATATATATGCATACATACAGCCATTTACCGATTTATGTTAATTTTATCCTTTTTATCGCATCCTTACTATTTGCATCTATCCCATTGTCACGATTTCACCTACTTTATTTTTTTAAGAAACACTTTAGTTACTCTTAAGGATACATATATATGCATACGTAAAGGCATTTACTGACTTACATTAATTTTGTCATTTTTATTCTATCCTTACTACTTGCATCTATCCATTTTATTTAACAAACACTCTCGTTCGTCTTACAGTAACTCCCCATAATCCAAGCCACATATCGATACCGCGAACACTCTTTGGTCTGCGCGTGTGAAATCTGCCTAGCAAATATTTAATTACCGCCTGCCCTATTTTCACGTCGCACAAATGATCTCATGGTAGATTGAGCGGCAACCTCGATATCCGCAACGCCTTGCAGACGTCTTATATAATAATTCGCTTATGCCTCTGTATCCGTAACACGCTTTGAATTCGAATCACTCCGCGACGAAACGAGCTTTTGACCCAGTTCCTCTGGCACCGGATTTTATTTAGGTAATATTGAAACAAGCGAACGAGCTTCCGTTAATATTTTTCTCGCGCTCTCCTGCGGATTTATTTTCGCGGCGTTGCGGCTATTTTCCGTCAAGAGGAGAAAGTTTTCTTTGCTTGTTCTATCGAGAGTTATCTTGCATATTCGCACATAGACACGTTTGTGTGGCTGTGTGTAGTGCATGAGAAATGTGTGAAGTCATTTGAGACATAATCTCGGAAAAGATAAGGCATCAAGCAGTGTAATAACGATGTTAATTTAGTAATAGTAGTAATAAATGTGACGGCAGTTTAAATACGGAACTTACACTACTTTTATGTAATAATATATATGGAATGGTAATATATCCATAGACAGTCAGTAGTAGAAATAGTATATATAGTAGTATATATGATATATAGTCAGTAGCACAAAAGTAATACTTGGTGTGATTATAAAACAGTGAGAAAATTCAGGGAAAAATGTTTGTATATAGAATGCTTATATATGCATAGATAGACTGACTATATATGATACATAATCAGTAGTACAAAAGTAATACTTGGTGTGACTATAAAACAGTGAGGAAATTCAGGGAAAATGTTTGTATATAGAATGCTTATATAAGCATAGATAGGGCTGACTATATATGATATATAATCAGCACCACAAAAGTAATATTTGGTGTCACAATGAAACATTGCGGAAATCTAACGAAAATGTTTGTAAGTGTTTAGTAGTTATGTTATTAACACGTTCTGTACCATTAATGATAGACACTTTATGACAAATTTAATTTTCGAAAATATATTTCCACTAAAAGAATGAGGCATTATAAAAAAATAGTATAGAAGAAAGTACATAAATTTGTCTAATTCTCATATATTCAATAATTAATAATTAGTGGTAATGGTTGAATTTGTTAAACCAATATATGCATAAATATGGCTTGTTTCGGGAACCACGGCTTATACTTCCATATTGCCTACCATAAGGGATATAAATAAAAAGTTTTATCGCTGGATCAATACAAGAAATTGAACGATAAAAGAATAAACTAATGAAGGATAACAATAGAAACTTGTTTTCCAGCAGGAACAAATGAAAAACGAAGCATGCTATCTTCTTATATTTACCTACTTCCTCTTTTGGTAAATATTTTATTTCCTCGTTTTTTACTCAACGAATTCGAATAGAGCAGGTTCTTTTTACTAATCGAAAAGTTTCCTACTGACTGACATTTAGAATCGAACTGATTGCATGTCGCGTCTACCGTAAATGGTGGACAATCTGATAATTAATCTAAACAAGCTAATTACTTATGGATTCATAAACTAATGAAATATTATCTGATAATATATCAGTCTTTAGTCAAAACATCAAATGAGCTGAACGGAACGTGTTAGATTACTTCTGTACTTTATGTATGCAGTTCTATGAAAGTGGTGTAGTTTATAAATGTGAAAGGTTGCTGCTATTTTGGTATTTATTATTGCTAATATTACTGTATAAATTGCCGCTGTTATATTGATTGCACACTTATTTCGTTTCGGAGAATAATTTTAAACGATATAAGCGATTAATTTAATTTTTTTTAAGCTAACACATGCATATGTATTTCCGTGGTATATTTACAGGATGAGTCTTTGTGGAAGAATTAAAAAAAGCATTTACTGTGCATTTATATAATACAATGACATATTTTTTTATATATATATATATATATATATATATAATATAGTTTATTAAGTATTGCATTACAAACTTACTATATTCCTTGTACGTTATTTTATACACATATAATCTTAGTAGTAGTAATCAAATATTTCCATGCTGTAGAAATATGTACACATATATATTATATTAATGTATATTAAACACCCGCAAGTACGTGAAAACCGTTTTGTTGTATCATATGTACAATATAAATAATTCCTTCTAGTTCGCATTGATGCTTCAAAACGGTAAAAAATTCTTCATATATTTCGCATTTTTTTCCATGAACCAATAATCCGGGGTTTAAGCAATAATACCACGGAAATACTTAATTATTGCTATGAAAATATGCATATTAATATACCACTTAGTAATACTCTAATACTAACTGCTATACCAGTATATAGTATATATGTATATATGTATATATGTATATATGTATATATGTATATATGTATATATATAATATAGTATATATACTATATATATATATACTTACTAAGTAGTATATTAACATGCATATTTTCATATGGTATGCATAGTATATACATATATACTAGTTACATACCATTTATACTACTTAGAAATACCATAATACTAACTACTAACTACTATAATACTTATTACTATAATACAACATACGTCATCTACCGATAATAATACAACTTATTAAGTAACATATTACCATATTTCACATACATCTCCCCATAACCCTAATTAAGTATTCCACACTGTCAAATTATGTATATGCACATATTACATCAGTATACATTCACAACCTTAAAACACCTAGAATATAATACTTAATTATTGCTATGAAAGTATGCATATTAATGTTACCACTTAGTAATACTATAATATTATATACTAACTACTATAATATTATATACTAACTACTATATATATATATATATATATATATATATATATATATGTATATAGTGCTGTGGAGAGATGCATGTGAAATGTGGTAAAATATCAATATGATACTTAATATGGTGTATTATTATCGGTAGATGACGTATTTTATGTTGTAGTATTAAGTATTATATTTTAACCCTTTGCACTCCTATGTCGAGTGTGACTCAACATCAGTTTTCATGGCAGGAGCTCCTTTGTCGAGCTCCGCTCGACATTTTTTCATGTCTGAATAAATAGATATCGTGCACACGTTATCGACGCTCTCGCAATGTCACTAGAAGGGTTAGACATTCAGGTAATCGAAGAGAAATAAAAGAACTGGATGTGATCACAGATTATAATAAAAATATAGATGGTGTCGATATGGCGAACCAATACGCGTCATCTTACTGTTTTTTACGTCGAGCACTCAAGTGGTGGAGGGAATATTTCTTTTGGGGATTAGAAATCTCCATGGTAAATGCGTATATTTTATACAAAGAAAAAACAAAAAACCAAGGAACAGAAGCTATAGCCCACAAAAAATTTCGCGAAAAGATTTTGTCAATGCTAATTCGTGATTGTCGTCATCCAAATATGAAATTGGGGAGGCCTGGAACACATGATAAACACGATCGCTTAGATGGAAAGCCTCATTTAATCTTCCTACATCCCGAAGGAAAACACAAAGACTGTGCAGTTTACTCAAATAGAAAAACATCTGGAGGAAAAAGAGAAACCACCTATTTTTGTGAAACGTGTGAAAGAAAATCAGGGTTACATCTTGCAAGTTCTTTCAAAAGATATCATACCCTTGAAAATTTCAATATACGACAATACTGTAAATAAAATTGGTATTTAAGTGAATTTGTTTCTTCCTTTATTTATTTAAATTGCTTTATATTTTTAGTTAAAGTAAATTTCAAATAAAACACTTAAAAGCGTTGGGAGCTGCTGGTAACGAAATTGAAATAAAATTCGGAGTGCAAAGGGTTAATAGTTAGTAGTTAGTACTATGGTATTACTAAGTAGTATATATATGTATATAGATATATTGTATATATATAGAACTACTATTCAAACGATCTAGAAAACATTTTGCAGCTGCCAGTGAAAAACTGAGAGAATCTCCGAATTATTTGAACATCTTCAACGGTTCAAAACATCTGCGCAGAAGGCATTGTACTTGCGTATTATCGTAGATCACACACACCCTTTGTCACTGGCGCAATGCCTAACAAATGGTCGCGCACTTCATTATATGATCCAACGCCTGAACGTCGCATTACCGGAAGCATGCAGGCAGATAGCAGATTCTCTGTTTGCTCTTTGTCTTATCACATTGCGGGGACGCAGACTGCACTCTTACCTCGACAGAGGCGCGGAAAACTTAATTATCTGCGTATACGCGAATGCTTTACACTGCAACGCGTTCGCAGGAAAATAATTAGACCGTTTATTTTGAAGGTGGTGGAAGGTGATTTTTAAAAAGTGAGGTGTCACGTAATTTGGGAGTAGTTTAGGATAAACTTTTTGTTTGGAACTAGTTAATATTTAATATGTTAAAAAATGCCAAAAAGTTTGGGCAATTTAAAATTGGGTAATAAAAGAAACTGTCGACTAATTTTGAAAGTGGTGTAAATCCAATTTTCGTAGACATTTACGAAAAAAGAATTTCTTCTACACGCCACAGGACTATTATGATGTTACGGAATAATGGAAAAAAAATAATGAATTTATTTTACGTGAAATGAAACGAGAGCATTTTGTTTCTACAAAAAATCGACAAAAGGCAATTAAAAAACGCCTGAAAACTGGCTAAAAATACGTGTTTACATGTGCGGTGCATTTTTCCAAAATATATGTATACATATGAAATTATTTATTTAAAAAAATACGAATGTTTTTATGTTAATACAAAGTATATACTTTATAAGTATAAATCAAGTTATACTTTATATTAAAATAAAAACTTTCGTACTTTTTAATGGCCTAACATTTTTGTTTTAATATCTTGTAATTCTTCATAACTAAACCTCAATACTTTCTGACACCAGTTGTCAAATATTAGTTTATGTAAAAATACTCGCTATAAAAAAAAGACGCGTAATTTAAATGTCAGGTCATTTTGAGACACCCTTTATATGTATATTCATCACCTATGAGTACTTTTAGTATGACGGAATATAGGCTATATGGGTCAGCGATATTTTTTGCCACGCACTCGCCATTTCTTCGCAAGCTTCGGGAAAAATCGATGGTGACGACGTAAATAATTGGCTGGCCATTTTGATACGGCTGTTATATGGGGGGATGCCGAGAAAAATGACTTTATTGAGGTGGGAAAGTTTGGTTCAATAGTGGGATCGTGTTTCGATATTTCGTAGATAGGAAATTATGACTTCTAACACATAAAATACATAAAATGATGACTTCTGACATAGAAAATTATGACTTCTAATATCTAATATTTTTACGATATTATAATATATACATTGTTGCAGTAATACAGATACTAGTGACGTATTTGGGTATTATGTGTTTAATCAATACTTTCAATACAAGTAAAATCTTGCACCTTAACTAAAAATGAAACTTATTTCATAAGCTTGTATTTATATTACAATAATATTTAATCTTGCCCCTTTATAAAAATAAAGCTTATTTATAAGCTTATAGTTATATTATTATAATATTTAAAAATTGTAGCCAAAGTGTTTCAATGTTTTAATTCAAACGCGTTTTAATTCATACAAGTAAAATTTTGCCCCTTAAATGAAAATTAAGCTAATATTTTATATTTCGATATTACCACTAAAGGAACATGTTTTAATTCAAACGCGTTTCAATTCATACAAGTAAAATCTTGCCTCTTAAATAAAAATGAAGCTTATACTTTATATTTAAAAATTGTCGCTAACGGAATATATATTATATATATATATTTTATACATATATTTATATATTTTAATTCAAACGCGTTTTAATTCATATACATAAAATCTTGTTTTAATTCGTAGAAGTAAAATCTTGTCCCTTAAATAAAAACGAAGCGTGTATTTTACATTTAAAAATTATCGCCAACGAAATATCTTTTAATTTGAATATATTTTAATTCATAAAAGTAAAATTTTGCCCCTTAAATGAAAATGAAGCTTATATGGTATTTTATATTTAAAAATTGTCGGTAACGAAATATGTTTTAATTCGAGCGCGTAAAATCCAAAGTCAAAAATATTATAATACACGCATCATTGCAATAATGCAGACACTAGTAACGTATTCAGGATATTATGTGCTTAATCGACACTTTCATACAAGTAAAATCTTGCATCTTAAATAAAAATGAAACGTAAGTTTTATATTTAAAAATTGTCGCTAACGGAATATCTTTTAATTCGAACGCGTCAAATCTAAAGTCACAGATATTATAATATATGCATTAATGCACTAATATAGATACTAGTGACCTATTCAAGATATTATGTGCTTAATCGCTACTTTAATACAAATAAAATCTTGCACCTCAGATGAAAATGAAGCTTATATTTTATATTTAAAAATTGCCGCTAAAGGAATATCTTTTAATTCAAACGTGTTTTAATTCATACAAGTAAAATCCTGAATCTTAAATCAAATTGCAACTTATATTTTATATTTAGAATTTGTCGCTAACGGAATATCTTTTAATTCGAACGCATCAAACCTAATGTTACAGATATTACACTTAATCGATACTTTCATATAAGTGAAATCTTGCACTTCAAGTAAAAATGAAGCTAATATTTTATATTTTGATACCGCCGCTGAAGGAATAAAAATGAACTCAAATAAAAATGAAGCTCATATTTTATATTTGAAAATTGTCGCTAAAGAAATATATGTTTTAATTCAAACACGTGAAACCTAAAGTCACAGTTATTATAATATATATGCATTGTTGCAGTAATACCGATACTAGTGACCTATTTAAGGATATTATGTGTTTAATCGCTACTTTAATACAAGTAGAATCTTGTCCCTTAAATAAAAATGAAGCTTATATTTTATATTTAAAAATTGTCGCTAACTGAATACGTTTTAATTCGAACGGGTTTTAATTCATATAAGTAAAATCTTGTTTTAACTCGCAGAAGTAAAATTTTGTCCCTTAAATAAAAATGAAGCGTGTATTTTATATTTAAAAATTGTCGCTAACGGAATATCTTTTAATTCGAACGCAGTTTAATTCATACAAGTAAAATCTTGCCCATTAAATAAAAACGAAGCTAATATTTTATATTTTAATATCACCACTAAAGGAACATGTTTTAATTCGAACGCGTTTCAATTCATACAAGTAAAATCTTGCCGCTTAACTAAAAATGAAGCTTGTATTTTACATTTAAAAATTGTCGCTAAAGGAACATGTTTAAACTCAAACACGTTTTAATTCATATAAGTAAAATCTTGCCCCTTAAATAAAAACAAAGCTTATACTTTATATTTAAAAATTGTCGCTAAAGGAACATGTTTTAATTCGAACGCGTTTTAATTCATACAAGTAAAATCTTGTTTTAATTCATACAAGTAGATTTTTGCCCCTTAAATAGAAATTAAGCTTATATTTTATATTTAAAAATTGTCGCTAACGGAATACGTTTTAATTCGAACGGGTTTTAATTCATATAAGTAAAATCGTGTTTTAACTCGCAGAAGTAACATTTTGTC
Organism: Cryptocheilus praepositus; assembly: GCA_033815515.1. NCBI lineage: Eukaryota > Metazoa > Arthropoda > Insecta > Hymenoptera > Pompilidae > Cryptocheilus > Cryptocheilus praepositus. The sequence continues at coordinate 1,847,719 of JAWWQZ010000151.1, forward strand.
CCTTAAATAAAAATGAAGCGTGTATTTTATATTTAAAAATTGTCGCTAACGGAATATCTTTTAATTCGAATAACTTTTTAATTCATACATGTAAAACCTTGCTCCTTAAATGAAAATGAAGCTTACATTTTATATTTAAAAATTGTCGGTAACGGAATATCTTTTAATTCGAACGCGTCAAATCTAAAGTGACAGATATTATAATATATGCATTATTGCACTAATATAGATACTAGTGACCTATTCAGGATATTATGTGCATAATCGATACTTTAATACAAGTAAAATCTTGCCCATCAAATGAAAAATTGTCGCTAAAGAAATATGGTTTAATTCATACAAGTAAATTCTTGTTTTAATTCGTACAAGTAAAATCTTGTTTTAATTCATACACGTAAAATCTTGCCCCTTAACTAAAAATGAAGCTTGTATTTTACATTTAAAAATTCTCGCTAAAGGAACATGTTTAAACTCAAACGCGTTTTAATTCATACAAGTAAAATCTTGCCCCTTAAATAAAAACAAAGCTTATACTTTATATTTAAAAATGGTCGCTAAAGGAACATGTTTTAATTCGAATGCGTTTTAATTCATACAAGTAAAATCTTGTTTTAATTCATACAATTAGAATTTTGCCCCTTAAATAGAAATTAAGCTTATATTTTATATTTAAAGACTGTTGCTAACGGAATACGTTTTAATTCGAACGGGTTTTAATTCATGTAAGTAAAATCTTGTTTTAATTCGTAGAAGTAAAATCTTGTCCCTTAAATAAAAGCGAAGCGTGTATTTTATATTTAAAAATTGTCGCTAACGGAATATCTTTTAATTCGAATAACTTTTTAATTCATACATGTAAAATTTTGCCCCTTAAATAAACATGAAGCTTATATTTTACATTTAAAAATGATCGCTAACGGAATATCTTTTAATTCGAGCGCGTCAAATCTAAAGTCACAGATATTATAATATATGCATTATTGCATTAATATAGATACTAGTGACCTATTCAGGATATTATGTGCATAATCGATGCTTTCATAGAAATAAAATCCTACACCTCAAATGAAAAATTGTCGTCAAAGGAATATGTTTTAATTCATACAAGTAAAATCTTGTTTTAAATCGTACAAGTAAAATCTTGCCCCTTAAATAAAAATGAAGCTAATATTTTATATTTTGATACCGCCGCTCAAGGATATGTTTTAATTCGAATGCGTTTTAATTCATACAAGTAAAATTTTGTTTTAATTTGTACAAGTAAAATGTTGCTAATTAAATAAAAATAAATCTTATATTTTATGTTTTGATATCCCTGCTAAAGAAATATCTTTAATTCGAACGCGTTTTAATTCATACAAGTAAAATCTTGTTTTAATTCATACAAGTAAAGTCTTGCCCCTTAAATAAATATAAAGATAATATTTATTATATTGATATCGCCACTAAAGGAATATGTTTTAATTCGAACGCGTTTCAATTCACACACATAAAATCTTGCCCCTTAAATAAAAATTAAGCTAATATTTTGATATCACCACTAAAGCAACATGTTTTAATTCGAACGCGTTTCAATTCATACGAGTAAAATTTTGCTGCTTAACTAAAAATGGAACTTATATTTTATATTTAAAAATTGTCGCAAAAGGAACATGTTTTAATTCGAACGCGTTTTAACTCGTCCAAGTAAAATCTTGTTTTAATTCATACAAATAGAATCTTGCACCTCAAATAAAAATAAAGCTTATATGTTACATTTAAAAATTGTCGCTAAAGGTGTATCTTTTAATTCGAATACGTTTTAAATCATGCAAGTAAAATCTTGCCCCGTAAATAAAAATAAAGCTTATATCTTACATTTAAAAATGATCGCTAACGAAATCTTTTAATTCGAACGCGTGAAACCTAAACTTCCAGCTTACCCGCTATTTACAAGTTTAAATTCATATTTTATCTCGATCCGCTTAACATACTTCGCTTAACACGACAAATACGTAGCGAAGTTCGTTAGCAAACTTCACATAGACGCGTCACGCTTGAATTGGAACTATTCGGATAATTTAATCCACGAACATTTTGCAGTAACTTTCATTGTTATGAACCAACTTCACGTATTCGATTATCCGAATATCATTACGCTCACTTGAAAGTGATGTTTTGTTTGGTGTATTCAGGTGTTTCGAATATTGGAAATGCATTTTGGTATTATGACTTCTTAGCAGAGGACAGTTTGAACGATAAAAAAAATTATATTGCCCTTTTTGTATTATGAAAACAGTTTTCAAGCACTGCAATAATTATAGGAAATTGCTCTTTACATGTAATAATATTTCATGTTTTGAGAAATAATGCGTTTTATGGAATATAATTATTTACTTCGGACTAATATTTTGTATACTTGAGAATATGATAAAAGAAATTACATTTTTGTACATTTGTACATTTTACACACACACAGATATACATATACATGTATATTTTTTATTGTACATGCATATTTTGTATTTTTCATATACATATATATGTATATATATACATGAAAAAATAAATACTAAAAATATAAATATATATCTAAAAATGTAATAATGTACATATACATATGCATGTATATGTGCATATGGGTGTGTGTAAAATCTACAAATCTATAGAAATGTAAATTTATCATATTCTCAAGTATACAAAATACAAGTGTATATATATATAATTTTTGTAAATTAGTCTTCTGATCACATAGAGACACATCTCTTTGTTTGTTGTATTTCGAATATTGGCAATGCATTTTGGTATTATGACTTCTTAGCAGTGGGCAGTTTGATTAATAAAAAAAAAATATGTATGTATATATGTATATATACGACGATGTATTTTGGTATTGACTTCTTAGCAGCGGGCAGTTTCAATGATGAAAAATGTTATAGTGCCCTTTTTATAATAAGCAACATCTATCAAGCACTGCAATAATTATAGGAAAACTGATGGCAACGACTTAATATTTTCTATGCATAAAAATATAGCAAACATGAAAATTGCACTGTACATATAATATTGTATGTATTGAGAAATAACGGGTTTTGTGGTTTGTACTTATTTAATTCGGACTAATGTTTTATATACTTGAGAATATGGTAAAAAAATTACGTTTTTGTACATTTTACACACACATATATATATACATACATGTGTATATGTATACACTGCATTACATATTTACATATATATTTGTATTTTTATATTTTCATATATACATATATATATATGTATGTATTTTTATTCACGGATATAACATATTTTTTTAATGTGAAATGTGTCAGGAGTTTTCAGAGAAACCATATATTTATTATAATATAATAAAGTACATCACGAAAATGGAACTATGCAAAAAGATAGACAAAAGAAAAAAGATAAACGGATTTGTCGCTAAATGATGAAAAAACTAATAAACTTAAAAAACTATATATATATATAAACATGTAATTACTGTGGATTCGTTTTTTCATCATTTAGTGTCTTCTTTCTTTTGTCTATCTTCTTGCATAATTGCAGTTTTGTGATTATGTCATAATAAATATACGATTTCTCTGAAAACTGACACATTTCACATTCAAACAATATATTACGTCCGTGAACAACTAATGCATTCAAAATCATTTAATAGCTTTATCCGAACTGACATTTGCTATATTTGAAAATACAGTAAGAATAAAAATAGCATTTTACATTTACCGAATATGCTCTATGCATTAATAACTTGCAAAATATGTTTTAAAAAAGTAATGACACTATTTTACTTGTATTATTATTTTCGGTACTTCGAAATGTACTAAACACAGAAGTAACAATATACTTCCAAATATGCAAATATATGTATACATTAACAACTAATAAATTTGCAAGAGTAAAAATATTAATTTATTTAAAAACGTGAGCGCGCTGAATGTCTCATTATTATTTTTTTACTGCCTTAGGTATAATCAAAAATTGGACTCAAACTTGCAATAATATAGCGAACTTAAAGAATTTTGTCAGGCATCGATACAAATGATCGAACAACGCGAATTTTTGAACAATTCTAAATTTGAACAGTAACATCAGTTTTCCTCGAATATTTGCATATGTCGGATCTTCATAAACAGATTCCGAAATTCTATTCGGCTGGCAAAATAGAGTGAAAGCGATCGTGTCGGGAAATGATAGAAAAGGCTTAGTTATTCAAATAAACGTAATTGAAAACGAATCGTCGTGTAGGAAGATTTTAATCTGAAATTCTCACTTACCTTTTTCTGAAGCTGCATAATTTTAAAAAATTTTACTCCACTCTGATGCAGTAAATCTAACGTAAAGTATATTAACATAAAATATGTTTAGGTACTATTTTACGTTAGTTTTCGAAAAGAAAATCAAATATGACATATATATACATGGACAAACGAATTTTTAAACACAGTAATATAATGCTTATTTCAATATATGATAGTTTTGTATTTATCTTGTAATTATATCTACTGTTTGAGATTGAATTTATTTATATTTCTTTAAGAAATAAGATAAGACTTTTCGTTTTGGATCCTAAGGAAAAATTATATTTTATGCAAGCATACGAGCTTTGTGAAGTTTAAATAACATTCAAATGCATTCACGCAATTATTTTTATGGAATTATAAGAAGGAAACGTAAAATAAATAAGTAAATAAATACGTAAAAATATGCAAATTGGATTTTTGCTACATCTTCTATTTGCGTCACGACTGCTTTTAATTCTTCTTTAAAATTTTACGTTTATTTTTTACGAAAAACTAAAACAAAACTTATCAATTGAAATTCTATGCTAAAATTGTATCTTGCTTTGACGTAACTGATTATGAAGAAAATATAATCAATTGATATTAATAAATAAAAAATTAATAACTAAAAATAAAAGATAGATAAATTTATAAATGTAAGCAAAACTTTTGTTGTCAGTAACGAAATTATAAGCGAAGTTTTGATGAAAACTCGGCGTTTCAACACAATCGCACATTATTAGTGAAAAATGAAATACTCAATTTAAACAATTTGAAAAAGTTCATGAAATATATTTCGCGGTCACGTCTTTGAAAAATCTGTATTCTGGTACATAACTCTATTAAATGTAATTTACGATGAAAAAATGTTTTCATTTCACATATTATTTTTCACGTTTCACTTATTATATTCATATAGTGTACCATTATATATACATATTATGGATTTCCTATTTAAAAAAAAAAAATTCCGCTTTTTTGTGAAAAACTTTTAGACCCACCCAGACCTTTTGTTCAAATAAAATGTTAAGCCCTTGACGTGAACTAAAAAAGGGCGTCTTTTCACATTTTGATAGAGATGCTTTTAAACTTTTAAAATGTAGTGTTCTTACCTATGTCGTAATGTTTTTCTATCGTACGTTGCTCTTAATAATACACGAACGTCTCATTTCAAAAACACCTGTTTTAACACATGTTAGGTACATTTGCGTCAATGTAATGTTACGTATTACCACGTGGCACCTGTCGCCCGCAATATTTCGATACAATGTGACTAACGATTATTTGAATGTCATACATTTTTGTGAAGAAAACTTCGTATAATCGATTTTTGCCATAACATTTAAACGACCGCTTACGAAATTTCTCGTGTTTTAGTGCTGGGACATAAAAGACCGGCAATGAAATTGCTCGTTTTTATCTCTTTCTTTTTCTGAGAATTATCTGTTTTGACAGTAATTGCTGAAAATTACAACAAAAATATTCGAACAAATTCACATGTTGCAGGATTTAGTGCGTATATACATATATATATATATATATACAATAGTACATTGAGTATGCTGGACACTGTTTGGTATCCTCATAATAATTTCAATTGAAAGAAAATTAAATTTCTTTGGATAATGGCAAGAAAGAAGATTAATTTATGTAACGAAACTACTTTTTTTCGAGTCTTACGCAGATGATTTTTGTGATATATCGAGCGATAACGACTGTTATTTTATTACTGATTCTGAAGATAGTGTGTGTAATGGTGAATATTTAGACAATTTTGATGGATGTGTCCGAAATAGTGATTATTGTGCGCAAACGTAAAACTATGCAACTAAATGCAAAAGTTCAAATAAATGCAAAAAGTTCAAATAAATCCAAATAATCGAAAAATTAAGATGTTTGGACAATGAAAGACAGAACCATACAACGAGAAGCTTTTGAAGGAAATTCTGGAGTAAAAATTTGATTATACGCATATGTATTTGTTTTGCATTTCTAAACGAGAAAATCGCCGTTCTTAGAGTAAACCAACGAGAAATAATATGCAATCATTTAATTGTTAAGTTAATTATCCACAAACGTAAAACTATGCAATTAAATATAAGGTCAAATAAATTCGAACAATCGGAAAATGAAGATGTTTAGATAAAAAAGGACGAAAGCATAAATCTAAAAGCTTGTAAAGAAAATTCTGGAGTAAAAATGTTATTCTACGTATATGTATTTATTTTTTTATTTCAAAATGAGAAATATAAATAATATATATAAGTTTAAGTAGAACTGAACAATCGGAAAATGAATATATTCTTTTTTTTTTTAAATTTCAGAAGTTCCGTTATTTTCCCGACATACTGTGTATATCTAGAAGCTTCTAAAGAAAATTCTGAAGTAAAAATCTGATTTTACCTATATGTTTTAGTCTTTCAATTCCAAACGAGAAAATTGTTGGCTTTAGAGTAATTTAATTGTTAATAACACATTAATTGTTAAATTTCAGAAGAATTCACCGTTACCGTAATATACAGACACAATTTCTGTACATTTGTGTCGTTACAATATTATACTTATTCATAATTTTTTTTATTACTTTATTATATCATTTTACTGTTACTCATCATATCACTATATCATTTTATTATTATTTTATTATTATTTATCATTATATTATTACTTTATTATAATTATACTTTATCATCATTTTATTATTATTTTATTATAAATTATATTTTATCGTTAATTTTATTATCATCATCATCTTATTATTATCATCACTCGAAATATTTGAATATAACAAAACGAACGATTATTCGAACTCTCTCAAACTCGACCAAAAACGTCGACAATTGAGTTTTCCGTTGTTTTTCGCATTTGAAGAATGACGCGGAACGAAATTGTGCGACCGAAAAGTTTTGCGCGTCGCTGTAGATTTTTATGGCAAACACGTTTTATATGCTTCTGCGCCGACGTGACGGTACTTTATTGCCACATCAAATTTGTCATTCAGCGTTCGAGTGCGTCAATCACGTAGTCTGGATTGCAAAAGGCTACTTCGACTTTTCGATTTTCTCCCTCCGCTTTTATTCGCTACTTTCCTCTCTTCATTTTATACCGATTTGCTTCGTGATAAAATTGCAGTCAAAGTAATATGTAGTTTTAGTTGAAAAATTACTAAAAAATCATATTTCAAAATTAGAATTTGTTAAAAATCACGTCACTTTTCTATATGACGTCATTGTTTAGATTGTAAAATGTGAGGCTGATTTTTATTCCTATTTTTTTCTGTTTACGCCGTTGTGATTTGTTTTGCAATAAAACAGTAGTGAAAATAATATGAAAGTGATTATGAAAAAATAGGGTTACTAAAAATTTATATACTACTACATTTGCGTGTGAAGAAAAAGCAGTTTAAATTGAAAAACACGATTTTGACTTTTATTCGATTTCTCTTATTTATTTACATTTTTCTCTCTTTCCGCCGTTTCGGTTTGCTTTATAATAAAATAATAAAGAAAATAAGATATAACTAATTAAGGAAAAAGCAGTTTAGTTAAAAACCATTGTCACTTTTCAATATGACATAATTGTTTAGATTGCAAAATGCAACGCCGATTTTTATTCCTACTTTTTTTCTGTTTACGCCGTTGTGATTTGTTTTGCAATAAAACAGTAGTGAAAATAATGTGAAAGTAATTATGAAAAAATAGGGTCACTGCCAATATTTGCATATGACGAGAAACAGTTTACATATATTGAAGAGACAATTTTGATTTTTATTATATTTATCTTATATATTTGCATTTGCATTCATTATGCTTTTTCGGCTTCCTTTCTTATAATATCACAAGAAAAATAAGATATAACTAATTTAGAAAAAAAAGTCGTATTATTTTCAACATTTTTGTTCGATTTGTCCTATTTATTTGCATTTTTTTCACTTTACGCCGTTTCAGTTTGCTTTATAATAAAATAATAGGGAAAATGAGATATAAATAATTCAAGAAAAATTCGTAACTCAAAGTTTGCTTATGACGAAAAAGCAGTTCAGATTGAAAGAAGCGATTTTTATTTTTATTCTGTTTACCCTCTGCATTTTCTTTCTTTATGCTATTACGGGTTGCTTCCTAATAAAATAATATGAAGAATAGAATATAACTAATTAAGAAAAAATTCGTATTACTGTCAACATTTTCATATGACGAAACAATATTTTAGAAAGCCACGATTTTGAATTTTGCTCGATTAGTCCTATTTATTTACATTTTTCTTTCTTTACGCCGATTCGGTTTTCTTCCTAATAAAATAATACGGAAAATGAGATATAATTAATTAACGAAAAAGTATCACTTTCAACATTTGCGTATAACGAAAAAGTAGTTTAACTTCAAAAATACGATTTTGACTTTTGTTTCATTTGTCTTATTTATTTACATTTTTCATTCTTCACGCAGTTTCGATTTGTTTCGTAATAAAATAATAGGAAAAATAAGATACAAGTAATTGAGAAAAATGTCGTGTGACTAAGTAATAAGAGACGTGTCATTCTTCGTCTTGTTTTTTTATGCGAGATAAAAGGATATTTAATGTTTAGCTAATTGACAACAAATGTATCATATGTAACATTTGAATGAAACAAATGGTAATTACTTAAGCAGCATGCTAGTGGTTATATAAACATTGAAAATATCAGGGTTCAAATGAATTCCTTTCTCTCACCTTTCTTCAACTTCTTCCAACGTTCTATTCATATAGTCATCTGGAACATAATGCAGTCGATCTATCAACCCAATTACCAAAGTTCGACTAACATTTTGTTCTATTCTCATATTTTCTCTCCGTCTTTTCGAGTTCTCCAATCATGTTTTACCTCGCAATGTTATAATATATACAATCATAGTTTTTCTTGCGAAATGACAAGTGTAGTATAAACAGTAATTAGAAAACTCTAATACATAATATTGTGTCTCTCTGCATATTTCTCTTAATACATTGACTGCGACGCAAGTTTATAAGGAAATCTCCGTAATTAAGAATTGTTTCTTATTGTAGTGCAAGATTATTACACTTTGAACTAAATACCGAGGGATTTCCATCGTCTTGAAAATCCGTATTGGAAAATCCTTAGATCTATATTGAAAAATTTTGAAAATTCACAACACAAATGAACATCATTTAAAATTGTGGCTTGATAATCGACAATGCCTAAAGGTATGAAAATACATAAGCAAAAATATAAAACTCTCGTTTGAAGATTGAGAATATTCAAATTGGCCAGATTTGAATGTGTAGCTTGAAAATTAGGAATATTTAAGTGAACATAATTTAAAATTACCGCATAAAAGTCGACAATGCCTAAATTTATGGAAATACAATTACAAAAATATAAAATTCTGGTTTAAAAATTGACCATATTTAAATTTATCGGATTCAACCGTACTGCTTGAAAATTCGCAATATAATAAGATATTTTTCACTATAATTTTCACTCTCAATACCATGCATATCGCAAGGACCCCGATTACACCATAAAGCATACTATTAACCCTTTGCACTCGGACATGTTTTTTCATGAAGTAGCGAATAGCGCAACATTTCGTTTAAAATGATATAGTTTTGAAAAAAAATACTCTGCTGAAATCATGTTTTGCATATAACTTTGCTAATAGATTTATTATGAAACAAAGTTGGAATTTTATAGCCTATTCTTTTTGAATGCGTCATAGTTCATTCACCAATATGCATTGAGGATTTATTCAACACGTATCGCAGTAATACGTTGTTTATTGTCTTTCATGTGACATTTTTTCTTCCGAACATATACAATGTTCATACAATAATTTGCAGTTTGTCATTCAGCCTATTGCAGATATATGACGTAGAAGATTCTAGCCGTTGCTAGAATTCACCTCTCAGTATATTGACCACAAATTAATAAATATTAAACAGGACTCAGATTATTAATTTTATCTCATTGCCTTACCGTGTAACTCCCCGGAAATATCTTAGGGAAACAAATATTTGAACAAACATTTTCTGTATATACATTTTCTTCAGTAATAACGCAAAGTAACTTCGTGTCCCCTCAGAGAGGACAGTCGAGTGTAAAGGGTTGAACACAATTGATCAAGCAACTGAGTTTTTCACTATTTCACTCAATTTCTCTCTCTCTCTATGTGTGCGCGTGCATCTACATATATACACATAATCCATAATGCAAATTTTTGCTACAATCCTTACTCTCAATATCCACATACCACAAGAACGTCGTTTGTACCATGAAACATAACATCGCAACGCAATCAATCCAATAACTAATTTCCAATATTTAACTAAAATTCTCTCTCTCTATATATATATATGTATATATGTATATGTATATATACATATGTCGGTAGAAACATACAAACATTCCCAGAGAAGTAACAGTATACATACATTTTTCGCTCCTACCCTCACTCTTAATACCGACATACCGTAAGGACCCCGTTTACACCATAAAGTACACTATTGCCGCACAATCGATCAAGCAATCTAGTTTCCAATACTTAACTAAAATTCTCTCTCTCTCTCTATACATAGGTATATAGGTCTATATATATATATATATATATATATATATATATAGACCCCGTTTACATAATGAATTACACTATTGCCACACAGTCGATCAAGTAATCTAGTTTCCAATATTTAACTAAAATCCTCTCTCTTTCTCTATATACAATATATATATATTCACAGATATACATGCGTATATCTGTAAACACATACACACATTCCCGAAAAAGTACAGTAGAAACTTTTCGTTCAATACCCACAAATCACAAGTACCCCGTTTACACCATGAAGCATACTATTGCCGTGCATTCGATCAAATAATTTAGCTTTTAGTATTTCAGTAAAATTCTCTCTCTCTCTCTCTCTCTCTCTCTCACTATATATATATTCATGTACACACATACACACATTCCCATGAAAGTAACAGTATAAATTTTGCGCTTCCACCTTCATTCTGAATACCCACATACCGCAAGTACCCCGTTTACACCATAAAGTACACTATTGCCGCACAATTGACAAAGTAATCTAGTTTCCAATATTTTATATATATATCTGTAGACACATACACACATTCCCAGAAAAGTAACAGTACAAATTTTTCGCTCCCACCCTCACGCCGAATAGCCACATACCGCAAGGACCCCGTTTACATTCTGAAGCATACTATTGCAACACAATTGATCAAGCAAACTACCTTCCAATGTTCGACTAAATTTCTCATACATATAGATATACATTCCTAGGAAAGAATAGTAGAAATTTTTCGCTACAATTCTAACTTTTAATACCCACATACTCCAAGGATCCGATTTACATCCTAAAACATGCTATCACAACACAATTGATCAAGCAACTGAGTTTTCTATATTTAACTAAAATTCTTTCTTTCCCTCTCCCTCTATATCTCTATCTGTACCCACATACATACATTCCCAGAAAAGTACAGTAGAAATTTTTCACTTCAACCCTCGCTTCCAATGTCTACATATCTCAAGGACCCCGTTTATACCCTAAAGCATACTATCGCAACACAATTGATCAAGCAAATTTGTTTCCAATATTTAACGAAAATTCTCTCGCTCTCTCCAGTTTTTCGCTCTCATCCTCATTCTCAATGGTCACATACCGTAAGGATCCCCTTTACACCATAAAGTACACTATTGCCGCACAATCGATGAAGTAATCTAGTTTCCAATATTTAACTAAAATTCTCTCTCTCTCTCTCTCTCTCTCTCTCTCTCTCTCTATATATATATATATATATATATATATATATATATATATATATATATATATATATATATACTTAATTTACAAATTTCGCTACTGCCCGCATATTTTTCCAAGTAACCATCGATACATTATAAATTTTTTTAATGCCCGGATACTTTGGTCGTAATTGTGCATAAATTGTAAATTTCGTTAGTGCCCACATATTTTTCCAAATTACCAGCGATATATTCTGAATTTGTTTAATGTCCGCATCCTTTGACCGTAATTGTATATAAATTGCAAATTTCGTTACAACCCACATATTTTTCCAAACAACCGTTGTTACATTATAAATTCTTTTTAATGCCCGGATACTTTTCCTCGTTACCGTAGACAAAGATTGCCAATTAATAACGTAAAAATCCCAAGCAACAATGCACAAAATCATCGTAATAAGAAAAATGACCGAAACACGTTGGAAAAATGCTCAAAGCAGTGGAAGAATTCGACATGACGCCAGCGCAAAAAAAAAATTAAGGAATTAACCCTTTATGGTTGGCAGATTTTGCTCTTAAAAGTAGCAGTAGGTCGGATGAAATCTAGCATTTTATAGTTACTTTTCCGTACAGAATTTAAAGTCAATATATGGATATTAAAACACAGAATTCGTTGAAACTGATTTGTTGTGTTTATTACTACTTGTAATACGTAAGAATACAAATTATATATTGCAAATACAAATTATATATTACAATACGTAAGAATACAAAGAATATATATATATCCGTTTGTGCCTGCATGTACACACATACATACACACATTCCCAGAAAAGTGCAGTATAAATTTTTCGTTCCTACACTCACTCCGATACCCACATACCACAAGGACCCCGTTTACACCATAAATATTTCACTAAATTTCTCTCTCTCTCTCTCTCTCTCTTTCTCTCTCTATGTGTGCGCGTGCATCCACATATATACACATAGTCCATAATGCAAATTTTTCGCTCCTACCCTCACTCTCAATACCGACATACCGTAAGTACCCCGTTTACATTATAAAGTACACTATTGCCGCACAGTCGATCAAGTAATCTAGTTTCCAATATTTAATATATATATAAACTAAATATACTAAAAATTCAAAAAATTGTCTCTCTTTCCATATATATATATATATATACACATATATATGTAGACACATACACACATTCCCAGAAAAGTAACAGTACACATTTTTCGCTCCCACCCTCACTCCGAATAGCCACATACCGCAAGGACCCCGTTTACACTATGAAGCACAACATCGCAACACAATCGATCATGTTATATAGTTTCTAATATTTAACTAAAATTCTCTCTCTCTCTCTCTCTCTCTCTCTCTATATGTATGCGCGTGCATCCACATATATTCACACGATTCATAATGCAAATTTTTAGTACAATGCTCACTCTCAACATTCACATACCGCAAGGACCCCGTTTCCACCACGAAGCATACTATTGCCGCACAATCGATCAAGTAATCCAGTTCCCAAAATTTAACTAAAATTCTTTCTCTCTGTGTGTGTGTGTATATATATATATATATATATATATATATATATATATATATATATATATATATACAAATTTTTCGCTCCCACCCTCACTCCGAATAGCCACATACCGCAAGGACCCCGTTTACACCCCGAAGCACACTATCGCCGCGCAATCGATCAAGCAATCTCATTCTGAAAGTTCAGCCGCGCACTCTTGCCCACTTCTCCTGCCGTGCGGTTCCACCAGCCGCGCACATCCATCTCTGCGTGCAGATTGAATGGTCCCTCGCGTGCTCCAAGCTCTTCAACTTCGCGGCAAAGGCTTGGGCACTAGGTCAGCCTTTCGGCCGACTACCAAGTGCACGCCGTCGCACGATATCCCACTGCAACGCCATATTTCAACTTCTCGCCGATTCATCGAACGCCGCAGGAGCCATTACTTTCGGACATGAGCGCGTGCACGTTTCTATGGAAGGCAGGCGATTTACGTAACGCCGCTAAGATTGAAAACGATCGGCCCGCTGCGGCAGGACAGTGGAAATTAGCGGAACGGAGAGGGATTATGCGCAAAGGTGATTAGGGGGAGGTGATTAGGTAGTTGGGGAGGGAGAGGGGGTGATAGGAAATGGAGAGGGAGGTTGTAAGGATGTGTTGGCAGAGCGAGGGGGCATTTGGCAGGTTATGAAATAAAGGGTGGTTTGCAGAAAGATATTGGTAATTTGGGAAAGGGAGAGATTGAATGAGCGGTGATGTGGGAATTTGGAGAAAGTTGAATGAGGGGGAAAAATAAGAGGGGATGTAGGATTTTAGAGGAAATTTTAAAAGGGGATGTTTGATACTGTTTGGTATGTTTAGTTAAAGTTGCGGCTTGATAATCGACAATGCCTAATTTTATGAAAATGTATTCACAAAATATTAAATTTTCGTTTAAAAATTGACATTATTTAAATTTACGAGATTTAATTATAGCGCTTTAAATTAGCAATATTTAACTGAAGATTATTTAAAATTGCCACGTAATAATTGGCAATGTCTAAAGGTATGAGAATACATTGACAAAAATACAAAATTTTCATTTAAAAATTGACAGTATTTAAATTTATCAAATTTAATCGTACTGCTTGAAAATTAGCAATATTTAAATGAAGATCAATTGAAATTGTCGCGTGATAATCAACAGTGAATAAATTTATGGTGATACGTACACAAAAATACAAAATTCTCATTTATAAATTGATAATATTTAAATTTTTTAGATTGAATTGTACTGCTTGAAAATTATCAATATTTAAGTGAACATCAATTAAAATTGCCGCTTGATAATCGACAGTGCCTAAATTTATGGTAATACATGTACAAAAATACCAAAATCCTAGTTTAAAAATTAACAATATTTAAATTTATCGAATTTAATTGTACTGCTGGAAAATTGAAGCATAAAAATGGACAATGTCTAAATTTATGGAAATACATTCACAAAAATGCAAAATTCTCTTTTAAAAATGTGAAAATATTTACATTTATGGGATTTAATCATATTGCTTGAAAATTAGCAACATTCAAGTGAAAATAATTTACAATTGCAGCTTAATAATCGACAATGCCTAAAGGTATAAAAATACATTCACAAAAATATAAAATTCTCGTTTAGAAAACAACATTATTTTAATTTATTGGATTTAAGCGTACTGTTTGAAAATTGTGCTGTTTGAAAAGAAATTGTAAATAATATAGGAATTAGATTGGATTTATCGCTTAATATAATTGTCCACATACGTCTTTAGTGCACGCATTTATTACAATCGGACTCTTTAACAAACTTTGCTAACTTTATCTCAATAAAATCGCTTTTTCGCTGTTCATCGTATCACGACAGTTATTAAAAAGCCCTACAAGCAAAAAAAATGTAAAAAATGAAGCAATCATTTCATCACAACGTAATTCTGTATTATAACAGCCACGCGTTCTCTGTGTTTATCGAATGTACTCCTAATCGCTTACTCTTTGCGACACATTTTAAGTACACACTTTTTACAGAGGTCGCAGCTGCTAACTGCTTACAGCAGCGAATGACTAAATACTGAAATCAACGAAACACGTGCAACCAAAATGTAACTGTAAATTACAACTGCTTGTAAAAAATAAACTAAAGTATTCAAAGAGTTCGGTCACATTATTTATCGTGGGCTAGAACGATCAGTAATAATTTTTTTACTAATAATATGTTGTACATAGAAATTCGTTTGCTTTACAATGTTGTCTATCAAATCACTTGTAAAAAAGAAACTAAAGCATTTAAAGGGTTCGGTCACATTATTTATTGTGGGCCACATCTTTTGTATCCAGTTAAAAAATCAAATCGTTTAGGTGTAGTGTCTTCTTCAATGATGTCTTGCCAATTACTAAATCGATAATTTTCACTAACACTATCTAAATTTTGTGACACTTTTTCATTGCTTTCACTGGAATCACTATATTGCAATACTTTTCTTTTTTTCTTCACTGCTGGAATAATGTTGCTGTCATCAGAATTACTTTCCTATTCATCCACACTAAATTCATCATCACTGCAGTGTTGAAACAACGCTTTTTCCATCCCATTTTTCGCCACGTTGAGTAGCATTTTTTTTTCTTTTTATCGGCCAAACAAGTGACTAAATACTGAAATCGACGAAACACGTGCAAGCAAAATTTAACTCTAAATTACAATTGTCTGATCTTCAGTGCAGTATATTGTTGGTGTACACTTCAAGAACAACGCCAAACTTTGCCAGTGCCTATGAGGAGTACTTCGAATGCAAAGGGTTAATATTGACCATTTATGCTGAAAGTGACGCAAGCCCATTTTTTGTTGTTTCAAGAAAATGAAAGGTTAGCACACTAGTCAATTAATTGCTAAAATTTCATAGAAATGGGTTAATGCAGAAATATGCAGTAGACGTTGAAATGTGTGGAACTCGTTAAGTTTGTCGCATTTACAAACTGATTTCTGTCACTTTCTTAAGGGACATTCTACTTTCTCGGGTCGAAAAAATCGATTTTTTTTTATTGCCTTATTCGAAAGTGTATACTTTCGAGATTATATCCTTAAATTTGCAGCGATAAATTCGAAAAATTGGGAAAGTTATAGGCCTCGCATCTAACCCACCTCGCGCAGATAGAAGGGTTTTTCTGTTTCGGCGATCTTTATTTATTCTAAGAAATTATCTAATTCTGGAATCGATTTAAAAGAGAAGATCACCCAAATGTAAACATTGCATTGGTAAACATTACGAAGGAGTGTGTTCCGCGCACCAAAATAACATTTAAATATCATCTTACCCTTGGCCTTGACGATGTCTGTTATGTTTATTGCTTTCTGAACATGCATTCAGTATTCAAACAGTTTTCAAAAGAGACGTATCGTTTTAATATGGATCGAAAACAAAGTAGATTTATCAATTCGAGACCCTGTCGTTCGCGAAAAAGAACGTTTATTGGAAATCAGCATACAAGTGAATGCACTTTAGAGTACGCTAGTACATCGGCAGAAAAATTAAAAGAAAATGCTGATCTGCATGTAAACATTGATCCGGCTATGAATTATTATATTACAATTTACTAGGTAAGAATCTTTTATATACAAAAATTCGATATGCAAAACTTTAAATGCGTTTTTCTCAGTACTATATTTTTTCAACTGGCGTGCACGATTCCAAAAAAACTGTTCGATCAATCGGTCCGAGATTTTAATATATTATTCTACATAGTTATGCCTATCGTATGAACCGCGGGTGTGTTAATTAATCAATATTTTCTCATTTTTTTCCATCATAAAAGGACGGAAAAAGTGCCATTTTCGTGAACCTAATTTTGGAAAGTCAGTCATTTTGAAAGTTTTCATGCAAACTCTTTCTCCGTGGTTCATCCGATAGTGGTTAGTATGTAAATTAAGATTCCTGTTCTGTTTTTTTTTCTGATTATTCCAACGACCGCAATCACGCACGCCAGTGAGTATGAATTTTTTGGAGGTGCTCCAGCAATCAAGAAGAATTTATATGAAAAAATTTGAAAAAACATAAAAAGAAAATATTTTTGTATAAATAAAGGTCGATATGATACAATGTGAAAGTTTCAAATTGCTGCGTTTCTATTTTCGATAAGAAAAAAATTATTGAAAATCAGTAAAATTTTTCGATAAGAAAGTAGACTGTCCCCTTAAGTTTATCGCATTTACAAACTGATTTCAAGGGCAATATAGAATATAGCAAAATTTGGTTCATTGTGCTCAATCGCGTCTGGTTTATTATAAAAAAGTATACTTTTCTTGGCACTGAGGCTTTTATTACAATTCCAGTATTGGAAAGTGTCAAGAACGACGGAACGTGACGGTGAAGCATTTTTCAATAAATTATACGTGAATGCTTTATATAGTTGCCCGAGTGATTGTTAAACAAATTATAGTCATTTGGAAATGATGATTGAAAATGGAATAACAAGGGCATAATCTAGCTCTTTAAAAGGAAAGCGCAACGAAACAAGATATATGTGCAAAACCTCTTGTCTACACCTACGCGTAAATGACTGCTGTACAGTTAATCATACGAAAAAATATTAAAAGTTACATAAAATTTATGTCCAAAGTTCAATTTGAATTCATTATGCACAAACAAACTTTATTGAAGGTTATTTACATCGTTCCACTTCCATGTTCAATTACGAAATAACAGCCGGTGACTTGAGACAGCTTTTGCTGAAAATTGCCGGTCAACAATGTGTTATTATAAATTGTCATTATGCTGTTTCTTTTCAATCTCGTTTGTTTAATAAACTAATACATTTATAAATGTAAAATAATAAAATATATATTATAAATATAAATTAATAATAAATATAATATAAATTATAATAAAAAATATAAATATAAATAATAAAGAATAGAAATTAACACTAGATTGCCCAAGGCAGTCATTTTGACTGTTTTTTAATTTCAATTAGAAAAACAATTATGAAATTGATGACACAATTTCTTAGAATTTGGTGACTTTTTCTATAACATATAAATGGGTTTATGAATAATTGTAGTTACTTCCGCCCTCCTTTATTTCCGTATATATATATGTGTTATACCTATATTGCCCAGAAGCAGTCATTTTGACTGCTTGATAAATTTTAAATAATCAAAAGATTTTTATTTATTGAATTGAGTAAATTTCTTATATGACCTGTCCGGCTTTCTATTGAAATATGATGCATGATAAATTGTCGATTTGGGCATATACTTGATAAGTGTCAGTTGCTCAATAAGCTAAAGTAGTACTAGTTATTCGAATCTTTATAAAGTGTTGTTCTAACAAGTTGTTTATTTTATTTCTTTTGCGCCCTAACTTTATGAAAAAAATGTCGAACAGAAATGAGTTATTGGAAAAGCTAACGAACATAAGTGAAGAGTGCTCCGATATAGAATCAAATGCAACAAATTCTGAACTATCATCTGAAGATGAAGCGGATTATATTCAAAGTGAAACATCTGACGCTGAAGATAGTGATGAAGAGTCGATCACCAATGATGAAAATGAAAGTGTCATCAATATGCCCAGGAAAAGGTGTAGGGTGCTAACTAGTTCAGATTCTGATGAAAAAAACTGAAAATACGTTTCAGGAGGTCGAAACAGCTGCTGATGGTACTGTGTGGACAAAAATTGACGAAGGTTGTATTCCTGGAAGGATACCATCTGCTTGTATTTTCAAGAGTGTGAAAGGGCCAACAGGCTACGCAAAAAGGAACATTGTGGCAGATAATCTTATCAGTGCATTATCGTTGATAATAGATAACTATATTATCAAACATATAAGAAAGTGCACAGAAGAATGTCGCCGAATTTTGCGGAACGGTTGGACAATATCATTACCGGAAATACATGCATTTATTGGGATTCTATATGCTCGTGGAGCTTACGAGGCACCAAATTTTAAATTGAGTTATTTATGGTCAGCGAAGTGGGGTCCCGAATCTTTTAGAAAAACTATGGCCAGAGAAAAGTTCAAGCAAATCCTACGATTTATTAATTTTGACAAAAGAACCGAATGCAGTAGGCGCCTACAATCAAATAAATTTGCCTTGCTTTCGGAAATATGGGTTAAGTTCATTGAAAACAGTCAATATGTACAGTTAATATTGACTAATAACCTGTTGTATAACTGTAAATAACATAAAGAAATATTAAAAATTAATTTTGAACAAATTTCTTTACATATTTGTTATTTTTTCACAATGCAGTCATTTTGACTGTTTTTGGGCAATATAGGTATACAAGAAATCTCGGGCAATCTAGCGTTAATAATAAATAACATAATGAATTTAATAAAATTAGTCTTAAAGCAATTGCATGTTTATATTAACTATTATTCAGTAGGCATTCGATGTGACACCTACTTTTCTATCGTACTCGCATGCAACAGTATCATCAGCTTGCCTTCCACACCCACGCATCACAATCTTCGACCGATTTGCCTTGTCAAACATTTCCTTAGGATCCACGACGTAACCGATAAACGTCGATACTCGCCGCAATCGTCGGCGTAATTGATAACAGGCGTGTTTACACGATCGCACGCCCGTTACTGCTCCCATTTTCAGAATCGAGCTTCGTGGAAGTTTCGCACGCAGTCGTGCCAACATTGACGAGATCGCGCTGACGCACTCGTTTCAGGCGATTACGATGTCGATTCAACCTGACACAAAAACGGCGCATGTTCTTAACGCGTTAGCAACTGTGGACGAGGGTCAACAAACGTATATATAGTGTAGATATGAAAGTATGAATTTTCGATTGACAAGAATTCGATTTTGAAGAATAACAGTCTTTTAACGACGAACTTTAAAAAATAATATGACAGTACATATATACACTTTAAAAAATAATATGCTTTAAATATAAATATGTATGAAAAGACCGTTATTCTTAAAAACTGCATTCTTGTTCGCCAAAAATTCAAACTTTCATATCTACATTATATATACGTTATATACACATTATATAGCATTATATCAGTATATACACATATACCAGGTTGCTCAATACGTTTTGTCGTTCGATAAGAAAAACACAATGTTATGGTTCAAAATACACTTTATTATTCAGTATAATCTCCATGAACATTAATGCACTTGCTCCAACGATCCTCCAATCTGTGGATCCCATCCCTGAAGTGAGATTCCGGAAGGTCTGCAAAATACGCTTCAACAGCCGTTATGACCTCTTCATTTGACGAAAAACGCTTGCCACGCATACATTTTTTGAGTTCTGGAAACAAATGGAAGTCGCTGGGGGCCAAATCTGGTGAATGCGGCGGATGCTCCAACAATTCGAACTTTAATTCATGGATTTTAGCCATGGTCAAAATGCTCTTGTGACACGGTGCGTTGTCCTGATGAAAAAGGATTTTTTTCTTCTGCAAACCGGCTCTTTTTTCACAAATTTTTTCCTTCAACTGGTCCAAAAGGTTGTAATAATATTCAGAATTAATTGTTTTACCAGTTTGCAAGTAATCCACAAATAAAATTCCTTTCGCATCCGAAAAAACTGATGCCAGAACCTTCTTGGCCGATTTCTGGACACGAACTCGTTTCGAAGCCGAACAACCAGGTTCACACCACTCTTTAGCCTCTTGTTTTGATTTAGGATCATGGTGATAGACCCAAATCTCATCCATAGTGATGAATCGACGCACAAAATCCACTTTATCCTTTTTAAAACGCTCCAAATGTTGTTGAGAAAGTCGCATTCGAATGTGTTTTTGTTCAATTGTTAGCGAATGCGGCACCCATTGTGCACACAGCTTTTTAAAACTCAAAATTTCATTTCAAATATGACTCACACTGCCTAATGAGATGTGTAGAGCCTCTACTAAATCCCTCTCAGTCAATCGACGATCTTCCAAAAGCATATCCTGTACTTTGGCTACGATTTCTGGCGTTGATGCGGTTTTTGGACGTCCTTCACGTGGATCGTCTTCAAGGCTTGTACGACCACGTTTAAATTCAGCAACCCATCTTTCTACTCTTCTAATTGAATGTGAACGTTCATTATACACTCTTAACATTCGTTCGTGAATTTCTTTTGGTGCTACACCTTCCAAAAATAAGAATTTTATCACTGCACGATATTCAATTTTTTCCATTGTCGAAAATACTGTGACACGGCGACACTAAATGGCTTGTAAACAAAGAATGAATTGACTGATTGAAATGAACCTTCACATACGTTGATAAGAAGAGTGAGCCAACAAAACAAAAACAAATTTGGACTAGTAGCAACGCCCTCAACAAAACAAAACAAAACTTATTGAACAACCTGGTATGAAACTTTTAAGAAATTAATCGTTCTCAACCGAAAAAGGCATATATAATATAGATATGAAAGTATGAATTTTCGGTTGACAAGAATACAGTTTTTAAGAACAACGTTCTTTTAACGACGCACTTTAAGAAATAACATAACAATATATGTATATATGAATGCTAATATAATACCATGTGAATATAATATATATATACATAAAACTTTCAAGAAATTAATCTTCCTTAACCGAAAAAGGCATATATAACGTAGATATAAAGGTATGAATTTTCGGTGGACAAGAATTTATTTTTTAAGTACAACAGTCTTTTAACGACACATACCCTGCGCCTACATTTTGTTAAATTAAATTTAAAAGCAATCATACCCATTGATCATGACGAATTTATTATTAAACCATATGAGACGATTTTTGAATTTGAAACACGAATTTAACATGACAAAATACGTACTTTGTGGCTATATTTTGTTATATTAATTTCAAAAGTGTTCATACCCCATTAATTATGTCGAATTAATTATTAAATCATATCAGACGACTTTTGAACTTGAAACATGGATTTATTATGATAAAATATATACCCTGTAGCTATATTTTGTTATATTAAATTTAAAAGCACTCATACCCATTGATCATGTTGAATTTATCGTTAAAATATATAAGACGACTTTGGAACGTGAAACATAAATTTATCATGACAAAATACGGACTTTGTGGCTATATTTTGTTATATTAATTTCAAAAACGTTCATACCCTATTAATCATGTCGAATTAATTATTAAACCATATGAGACGACTTTTAAACTTGAAACATTGGTTTGTTATGATAAAACATATACCCTGCAGCTATATTTTGATGTATTAAATTGAAAAGCACTCGTACCCATTGATCATGTTGAATTTATCATTAAAATATATAAGACGACTTTGGAACGTGAAACATAAATTTATCATGACAAAATACATACCCTGTAGTTATATTTTGTTATATAAAATTCAAAAGCACTCATACACTTTGATCATATTGAATTTATTATTAAACTATATCAGACTACTTTGGAATTTGAAACATGAATTTATCATGACAAAATACATATCTTGCAGGTATATTTTGTTAAATTAATTACAAAAGCGCTCATACCCATTGATCTTATCGAATTTATCATTAAACCATATCGGACGACTTCTATTCATTACTTGAAATAAAATTACCTTCTACCTAATTATTCTGTTTACTCGAAACTCTTCGCGTACACTGCAAATAATTGATTTATTTCCAGCATTATTTTCGAAAAAACAATGTTAATCCTGCGGCAAAATGATTTTTTACTTCACATTTTTCTCTCTCTTGTCACACCGAAGACCTGCTGTCAGTCCAACATTTCAGTTCCTGCATTCTGCCAAGCGCGTTTAAACTTGCACTTCCTTCGTGTCACGAACTTCCACACTCTAAAGACAACTTTTTCTCTAGACTATAGATTCGTCGTGGACTTGATTCCCTTTACACGCCTCCACAGGTACAGTGGGTGCAAAAAATACTCGCATATCTTTTTTCCACACTACTTTGACGTAGGATGTTGCTCTTATATATGTTACGCGATATTTATGTTAATTGCAATTAAATGGAAACGGTCGGGTTTTTTGGTTGAATTTTTTTTATAATTATTTTATGGTGTCAATAAATTCTACATGTTTCAGGATAAACCCTGGAATATGACAAATTGACTGACACGAGAAAATGATTGTAATTGTAACTTACTAAAGATAACAGGAGAATAGAAAAAGTTAACTGTATATATACAGGCATATTATTATATATATTTGGAAAGACGTGTGCTGACATGTAGAAAATGTGTTGTCGATCGCGCATAGCTGTTATGACTAATATGCCAAAATTAGTTAAATTATAAGATCAATAAAATAACGTTAAATTTTTCCACGGACGTCGTCGAGAAAACCCTTTATGAACTCGAACTAAAACATAAGTTTCTATATAGAAGTTGACTAAAACACTAAGTTCCACTATAGATGTAAATTAAAACAGCAAGTTCTCTTGTGAACATCGACCAAAAGACCAGGTCATTCTATGGACATCGGCCAAAACACTAAGTTTCTACTATAGACTTTACAGTTTTATTTACACTATTGTTGTATTTTGAAAATTTTCAAGCGTATATCTTTTGAAACAACCTCCAAGATGCAACCCCAGTTTTTTTTCCACATTTCGCAAAAATAACTGGTTTCTATTCTTCCTCGAGGTATTTTTCTATTTGACCAAACTGCACAGTCTTTGTGTCTTCCTTCGGGATGTATGAAGATGAAATGAAACTTTCCATCTAAGCGATCGTGTTTATCATCCGTTCCAGGCCTCCCCAATTTCATATTTCAAACGCGATAATTACGAGTAAGCATCGACAAAATTTTTTCGCGAAATTTTTTATGGGCTATACGTTTTGTTCCTTGGTCTTTTGTTTTTTTTTGTATAAAATGTACGCATTTACTATGGAGATTTCTAATCCCCAAAAGAAATATTTCCTCCACCGCTTGAGTGCTCGACGTGAAAAACAATAAGATTTCGCGTATTGGTTCGCCACATCGACACCGCCCATATTTTTATTATAATCTATGATCACATCTGGTTCTTTTATTTCTCTTCGATTACCTGAATGTCTAGCCCTTCTAGTGACATTGCGAGAGCGTCGATAACGTGTGCGCATCTATTTATTTGGACGTGAAAAAATGTCGAATGGGACTTCGACAAAGGAGCTCTTCAAATAAAAACTGATGTCGAATCACACTCGACATAGGAGTGCAAAGGGTTAATATCTTAACTTGGCATTTATTCCATGAAAACGAATTTCAACATTTATTTTTTTCTGCCTCGGCGACTATTTTCTGCGTCAGCTTTCATTTAACCCCTTAACTTGTACCCCTAAACTGTGCACACTCGAGATAATTCGAGAATTGAAAAGAACAATGTGAAAGCAAAGAAAAAAAATCGTTTCATTGATATTTATCATTTACATGACATTTTAAGCTATAACACTTATTTCTTTAAGAATAAAATATAGCCTTTTTACATGGAACAAAAGCGCAGTATATCAAAATCCTCCACCAAAAGAAAAGTTGAAATATGTGCTGCACCTTGCTTCGAAATATATCACACAAAAGAAAATTTTGAATCATTTTTTAAGATAAATACTAGTATTATTATTATTTATGTTGCAAAAGTATAAATAAATATTTTTACTGATAAAAATATGTTTTTTCCGAAATAGCAATTCGAAAAGAAAGATAAAAAAATCGATGTACGCGTAACATTGCAATATTCGGCTATTTTTTGCAATGCGCATCAAAATCCAAGATTAAAATAAAAATTTTGATTATTTTTGCATTTTTTAAATTTTGTTGCCAAGACAATGTTCTAAATTCTGTTTTTACTCATAAAAAAAATATGTTTCTTCCGAAATAGCAATTCGAAAAGAAAGATAAAAAAGCCGATGTACGTGTAACAAAATTTAAATAAACATGCTGATCATTTTTGTATTATTTTAATTTTTTTGTCAAGACAATGTTCTAAATTGTGTTTCTTTACATGAAAAAAATTGATTTTTTAGCTGTTTTTTTTAACTGTGCGTTAGGGGTTAATAATGGTAATGGGTTAATAATTGTGTTTTTTACATTAAAAAAAATTGATTTTTTGGCCGGTTTTAAAAAAAACTGCGTTAAAGGGTTAATAATAAATATAATATAAATTAATAATAAATAAAATAATGTATAAACAGAGAAATAATATATAACAGTTATTACGATATATTTCGGCATCCTGATATCAGCACTCTCACATGAATATTCTATTTTTTACGTGAACATTTACGATTTTTTGCTTAGAATTGAATGTCCCTCAAAAACCGCCGTTTTCTGCCGCACAAAATAACTTCTTTCGATCACTTTTTTTTTTCTCTTGAGTGTACGTTTCCTGTCGATTCATGAGTTGCCAGCTGTCTCCCTGACTTTGAATCGGTCAGACTCTTACTTGCGCCGTACGTAGAGCCGTACATATTTCTTTGCATTTTTCATCGGCATGAAATCAAGGCCGCGGCCGGTCGATAATCTAAAAGAGTACGGCGTGCCTCACTCGCTCTCCTACACTTTTACTTGACGCGCACGGTAGCTGCCGCATGCTGGGCCCTGCTTGTGGCCCCAGATACCATACGGAACACGCAGATCTACCAAATGGCCTGATGAAATTTTCGATCGCGTGCCCCCGCTGTTACGCAATGCCGGCGATAAGAATGAGTAATCATTTGGTAACGCGGCGGGGGTAGAGATTGTTTCGTGTTGTGATGTGGTGTGTCGATGAACCGGGAAAATTTATGGGGATTTTGAGAAATGCTATAATTATTATAATTTTTTTTTTTTTAATGGTGAAATAAGTAAAAATTAGTAATGAGTGATTGGTATGTCGATGAACCAGAAAAATTGATGTGAATTTTGAAAAAGTTAATAGTCATTGTAATTATCTTGTTGGATATAATCTTTTTAATTCTGTAATTTTGTATTTTACAATGTCAATTCTTCCGAAATAAATAAAAATTTATAATGAATAATTATGTAAAGAAGTGGTTGGTATGTTCGTGAACCAGAAAAATATAGTTACGTTTGGTGTTATCTAATTCGATGTTGTCGGATGTAATGTTTTTAATCTTGTCATTTTGCATTTTGCAACGTTAATTCTTTCGAAATGAGTAATGAGTAATCATTTGGTAAGACGGCTCGGGGTAGAGATTGCTTGATATGTTATGATGTTGGTGTGTCGGTCAACTGGAAAAATTTATGTGGATTTTGAGAAATGGAATAATTATCTTAGTTATGTTTGATGTTAACTAGTTTGATACTGTTGCATCTAATGTTTTTAATATTGTAATTTTGCATTTCGCAATGCCAATTCTTTCGAAATGAGTAATGAGTAATTATTTGGTAAGGCGGGTCGGAGTTCGAGATTGTTTGGTGTGTTATGTCGATGTGTCGACCAACTGAAAAAATTAATGTGGATTTTGAAAAATGTAACAATTGTTATAATTGCCTTTGATATTATGTAGTTCGAGGTTGTTGGATATAATGTTTTTAATCCTATAATTTTGCATTTTTCAACTTTAATTCTTCAAAAAAATTATGGGGATTTTGAGGAATTAATAATTACTGTATTTATCTTTGATATTATGTACTTCGATATATGCCGGAAATAATGTTTTTGATCTTGTAATTTTGCATTTTACAACGTCAATTTGTTCAAAATAACTAAAAATTAGTAATAAGATTTTTTCGTGTTGTGATGTGGTATGTCGATCAACCGGAAAAATTAATGTGGATTTTAAGAAATGGTATAATTATTAAAATAATTATTATAATTGTTATTGTTTAATGTTACATAGTTCGATATTGTCGGATGTAATGTTTTTAATTCTGTAATTTTGCATTTTATAGCGTTAATTCTTAAAAAAATGTATATGGATTTTAACAAATGTAATAATTATAATTATGTATTATTTTGCAACGCCAATTCGTCCGAAATAAGTAAAAATGAGTAATGAGTGGTTGGAATATTGATCAATCGGAAAAGTTGATATGAATTTTGAGAAATGTAATAGTTATTATAATTATTTTTGATACTATCTAGTTCTATATTGTCAGATGTAATGTCTTTAATCCTGTAATTTTGCATTTTGCAACGTCAATTCTTCCAAAAATTGATGTGGATTTTGAGAAATGTAATAATTATCATAGTTATGTTTGGTGTTAACTAGTTTGATACTGTTGCATGTAATGTTTTTAATATTGTAATTTTGCATTTTGCAATGCCAATTCTTCCGAAATGAGTGATGAGTAATTATTTGGTAGGGCGGGTCGGAGTTCAAGATTGTTTGGTGTGTTATATCGATGGTCGACCAACTGAAAAAATTAATGTGGATTTTGAAAAATGTAATAATTGTTATAATTGCCTTTGATATTATCTAGTTCGAGGTTGTTGGATATAATGTTTTTAATCCTATAATTTTGCATTTTTTAACTTCAATTCTTCAAAAAGATTATGGGGATTTTGAGAAATTAAAAATTACTGTATTTATCTTTGATATTATGTAGTTCGATATATGCCGGAAATAATGTTTTTGATCTTGTAATTTTGCATTTTACAACGTCAACTTGTTCAAAATAACTAAAAATTAGTAATAAGATTTTTTCGTGTTGTGATGTGGTATGTCGATCAACCGGAAAAATTAATGTGGATTTTAAGAAATGGTATAATTATTATAATAATTATTATAATTGTTATTGTTTAATGTTACATAGTTCGATATTGTCGGATGTGTTTTAATTCTGTAATTTTGCATTTTATAGCGTTAATTTTAAAAAAATTTATATGGATTTTAACAAATGTAATAATTATAATTATGTATTAAAAATTCGTCGAAATAAGTAAAAATGAGTAATGAGTGGTTGGATTATTGATCAACCGGAAAAGTTGATATGAATTTTGAGAAATGTAATAGTTATTATAATTATTTTTGATATTATCTAGTTCTATATTTGTCAGATATAATTTTTTTAATCTTGTAATTTTGCACTTTGCAACGTCAATTCTTCAAAAAATTGATGTGGATTTTGAGAAATGTAATAATTATTATAGTTATCTTTCATCTTATTGGATACAATGTTTATAATCCTGTAATTTTGCATTTTGCAATGTTAATACTGCCGAAATAAGTAAAAATTACTATTGACTAATGATTTATGTCGATGCATCGATGAACCAGAACAATTTATGTAAATTTCGGGAAATCAAATACTTATTATGCGTATATTTTATTTATATATATTATTATTATCATATTTTATACTATCTCGTTCGATATTATCAATTATAGTATGTTTAATCTTATCATTTAAAATTTTCCGACTTTAATTATTTTGCAATAGATATAAATTACTAATGAGTAATTATATCGTGTTGTTGTATTGATGAACCTGAAAAACTGAAATGGATTTGGGTGTCGTAAGAAGGACATATATACGCTTATTATTAGATTTCATATTATCTGTCTTGTCATTCGCACATATGTTAATTAATGATGAATAATTCAATAAGGCGAATCAATTCTTTTGGGATTCCCTGATATTATGCACATACAATTGATACATTGACGAATTGGAGAGACTGATACTGATTTTAACACGTTGACTGCCAACTTTGAATTATCTGGTAGTTTGCATTATTTGTGTTATTTCGTAATTTGTTTACTTGCCCTATTTGTGCAGCTACCATGAAATTCGTAGTAAATCGATACAATAATACATGATACAAGAATATAATATGGTTAAATTAAATTATTATTAAACCGTCAACGTATTAATAAATATCATCTGCGTGCGCTTATAATTAAATCTGATATTATTTCCATGTTGCAATGTCTAATTTTGCAACTTTTATTCTTCAACAACAGATAAAAGTTAATTCATAAATAATGATTTAATGAGGAATTATTTTGTACAGCATTAATATGTATATGCTTAAATCTCAAATATTCATGAAAATATTCAGAGAATAAATAAATGCACTTTAATTTTGCACTTCTGAGCACGGTTGTATTTCTGAACACAATGTCCAATTTTGCAACTTTTATTCCTCAACAACAGATAAAAATGAATGCATAAATATTGATTTAATGAGGCATTATTTTGTATGGCACTAATATATGAATAAATCTCGAATATTGATGAACATGTTAAGAGATTAAATAAGTGCATTTTAATTTTGTATTTTTGAGCACTATTGTTGTATTTCTGAACACAATGTCCAATTTTGCAACTTTTATTCTTCAACAACAGATAAAAGTTAATTAATAAATAATGATTTAATGAGGCATTATTTTGTATGGCACTAACATATGAATAAATCTCAAATATTCATTTGCATTTTATCATTTATGTATTTCATGAAATGCACTTTAATTTTGCACTTCTGAGCACTGTTATTCATCAGGCTGTAATTTCCCATTTGGCAATCTTCAATTATTACGTAATGGGAAAACTACATCAGCGGCTGATAAGTAATAATTTAATGCAACTGATGCACTTATTCTCGATTATCTCGAATGACAGTAAACTGTAATTATCGATACATTCGGGAATTTACTAAAGCATATTTTTTCTTTATTTCAACTAGAAGCGAAGATGTCATTTTTTGCACAAACGTTATTCACTGCCGTAATTCAAGTACATCTTAAATAAATTTCCTATTAATATAAATATTATCAAAATTTAAATACTCGAACATATTTACTAAGTTGTTTGTTACACATTTCTTTATTTTTGCATTATTAATCATTAAGTAGTTTGTACAATACGCATTGTTAGAATTTAAATACTCGAACATATTTAAGTTGTTTAGTTACGCATTTTCTTATTTTTGTATTATTAATCATTAAGTAGTTTGAACAATACGCATTGTTAGAATTTAAATACTCGAACATATTTAAGTTGTTTAGTTACGAATTTTTTTATTTTTTTATTATTAATCAGTTTAAACAATACGCATTATTACAATTTAAATGCTCGACAATTTTTAAGTTGTTTAGTTATGCATTTTCTTATTTTGTATTGTTAATCGTTAAGTAGTTTATACAATTTTATTTGTCGCCTATTTAACTACAAAAATAGTGTCTATGTGTCAAATGTTTCACATAAACGGTAAATAATAAAAGATACTAGTATATGAACGCATATAAATCAGATGTTATTTACATGTGCATAATGACGAGCTCAGTGATTAGAACTTAAATAGCAACAAGGAAATGAACAGCCTAAGAACAAACTAGCACACGAATACGTCTTGAAGTATGTAAACTAGATGTAATTAAGACGCAGATAACGAAAACTGTGGTTATATATAAATGAACCAGTCGAAAGAAAAGGTCAGCGGCGGAAAGAAACTGGTGCACAGTATTTACACGAATAGAATACGTAATTCAGCTGGACACAATAAAAACTGCGTTTATAAGCGGTGAAAAGTGAAGCTAGATACTAAATGGAAACATGTGATTATCTATACATAGTTAAATTATAGGTTATTAGAACGACGTTTACGGTTCAAACAGTTCAAAGTAAAGGTCGACACACTAAAATCTCTAGTCTAGAACACATATATGTCATCGGGTGGTATTAATCATAAATATTATCGCATTTGCGTTTTCGAAAATTGATTTTAATATTGTTTACACCGTTAGTCTCATTTTTTATTTTTGTAAATTATTAAATAAATTAAATAGTTTGTCAATCATTGTTAGAATTTAAATATTCGAATATATTTAAGTTGTTTAGATTACGCATTTTCTTATTTTTGTTGATTCTTCATAAAATATTCTGCGTATTTCTAAAATTCTGCGTATACCGTAATTTACCCAATTATTTAAGTAGATCAAATTTTTGCCCGGCACAATTCAATTAGTTAAAAATGCAACCGTGCAGAAAAGAACTCTATTCTACATTTTTGGTTTGTTTCACCATATAACATTACCACTTTTCTGCCTGTATTGTAATTTACTAAATTATTTAAGTAGATCAAATTTTTCGCCTTGCACAATTCAATTTCTTAACAATGCAATCTTGCAAAAAAGAATTCTATTCTACATTTTTGTTGATTCCTCACGTAATATTACCATCTTTCTGCCTATACCAAAATTTACTAAATTATTTACGTAGATCAAATTTTTCATCTCGCACAATTCAACTTCTTAAAAACGCAACCTTGCAGAAAAGAACTATATTCTACATTTTTGATTTATTTCCCCAGATAATATTACCACTTTTCAGCCTGTATCGTAATTTACTAAATTATTTAAGTATATCAAATTTTTCGCCTTGCAGAATTCAATTTCTTGAAAATGCAACCTTGTAGAAACGAACTTTATTGTACATGTTTAGTTTATTTCCCCATATAATATTGCCACTTTTCTGCTTGTACTGTAATTTACTAAATTATTTAAGTAGATCAAATTTTTCGCCTCACACAATTCAATTTTTTAAAACAGCATCCTTGCAGAAAAGAAATCTATTCTTCATTTTTATTTTATTTCACCACATAACACTACCACGATTCATCCTATACCATCATTTATATAGATCAAATTTTTCATCTTACAGAATTCAATTTTTTAAAAGTACAACCTTGCAGCAAACAACTCTGTTCTACATTTTTGGTTTATTTCACCATACCGCATTCGCCACCTTTCCGCCTATACGGTCATTTACCAAATTATTTACGTAGATCAAATTTTTCATGGTCAAATGCCGAACGCTCTTGAATTATTTCCGCTCCGTTTCAATTCAGTCACATTCTGTAGTATTTCATCACGTTGTAATTTAACTACAGCAAAAGAGTTCGACGGCGAAGGTGTTAATGAATGCATTGTTTCCGTGATTAACCATATTTAAATTGCTATGGACGCATATATTCTTACATATGTAATATTAATCATAAATATATGAGGTCTACCGGAAAGTATTGTCAATTTTTAGAATAAAACAAAATAATACAAAAGAAATGTTTATAATAAATTGACATATTGATAAATGAGCTATGTGTGAATGAACATTGCTAGACTTAACATAATTAATTGATGTTTTTAAATTGGCTAATATGCTAATCTTTAATTTTTTTAATCAACAAGAAATGGACTTGGACGACTTTCAAAATAAACTGTCCAAATCAATTTGCTTCAGTAAATGGTTGCCACATCATTATCAAAGGAGTACATTTCGTTACTCGGAAACTACAAAAATTGCTGAAATGTTTTTATTAATAAAACAACGACTAAAATGTTACCACTTAAAATAGAGAAAAAATCTACTAATTATTTAAGAAGTACATTTTAATATTTCAAATTTACAAAAATTTCAGAAATGAGTACTTTTAACGTACAAAAATCTACTCAATGTCAAAGGAGTAAATTTCTTTACTCAAAACTATAAAAATTGCAGTAACATTTACATTAAAAAATAACTAAAATGTTAGCACTTAAAATATATAAACCATATACTAATTATTAAACAAGTAAATCTTAATATTCGATATTTTACCTTGAAACACTTACTTACACTTACACTAATTTAAAAAAGGACAAAAATGTTACCACTTGAAATAGAGAAAAAGCATATTGTATTAAAACTTCCAAAACTTGCAAAAATGCTTGTCTCCGGAAATAGCAAAAACATTAGCCCTCAAAAATGGCAAAAACGTCAGTCCTCCAAAATGACAGAAATGTTAACCCTTAAAAACATCAAAAACGTACCCCTTCGATGCGGGTATGCAAATTCGTACAATATTACTTCTTTCATTGGTAACCGCAACTTCCGGAAAATGATCGACTCGCTCTTGGGGAAAATAGTCGATAGGTTCCCGTGGAAAATTGCCGAGGCGCTGAAGATCTTGGCTAGAAACATCGAAGCCGTGGATGTGGTTATCTGCCGGTTATCTGAGCAATGAAGATAATAACCGGCCGGTATCCGTGTTTGCGTCGAGGGTTCTTGCGTTGTCGCTGAACGGCCCTGACCTTAAGAAGTCGAGTTCGTTGAACCGTTCAATCGGGATAGATGTCAATTGCCGGCGCACGTTGGCACAAAGCGGCCATTTTCTCTCACCAAGTCAAAAAGTGAAAGGACTGATTTTGCTCGTCGACTATCGACATCGGTGACGTCACAATTTTTACCAACTTGAGGGCAATGTTTAATATATTGTTTAAATAATATGGAAGAATTCGTTAGAAATGACTTAATGGAAAATAACACTTAATAATTAAAAACGACTTAATAAAAAAATATCACTTAATAAATGTCAATAAATATCAATAAAAAGTGATTCGTTGTAAGAATAATTTGAAACTAAAATATTTCACAAATGTTTTGTGACAATAGTACGATATTTCGTCAAATTTATGTGTCAATATTAGGCGATGTTTTAGGAAGTGAATGATTGACAATCACAGTTGAGTGTTTCAAATTATCAATTCACATTTAAATGCACAAAGCGGCCATTTTCTCTCACCAAGTCAAAAAGTGAAAGGACCGATTTTGCTCGTCGACGATCGACATCGGTGACGTCACAATTTTTACCAACTTGAGGGCAATGTTTAATGAAACAGTGAGATTGTTTAAATAATTCGGTGGAAGAATTCGTTAGAAATGACTTAATGGAAAACAACACTTAATAATTAAAAACGACTTAATAAAAAAATATCACTTAATAAATGTCAATAAATATCAATAAAACGTGATTCATTGTAAGAATAATTTAAAACTAAAATATTTCACAAATGTTTTGTGACAATAGTACGATATTTCGTCAAATTTATGTGTCAATATTAGGCGATGTTTTAGGAAGTGAATGATTGACAATCACAGTTGAGTGTTTCAAATGATCAATTTACATTTAAATGCACAAAGCGGCCATTTTCTCTCACCAAGTCAAAAAGTGAAAGGACCGATTTTGCTCGTCGACGATCGACATCGGTGACGTCACAATTTTTACCAACTTGAGGGCAATGTCTAATGAAACAGTGATATTGTTTAAATAATTCGGTGGAAGAATTCATATAGAAATACTTAATGGAAAATAATATATAATTAAAAACGTTTAAAAAATTTCACGTAATAAATATCAATAAATATCAATAAAACGTGATTCATTGTAATAATTTAAAACTAAAATATTTCACAAATGTTTTGTGACAATAGACGATATTTGTAAATGTGTCAATATTAGGCGATGTTGTGAATGAATGATTGACAATCACAGTTGAGTGTTTAACATGATTAATTGATGTTTTTAAATTGGCTAATTTTCTCTCACCAAGTCTTTAATTTTTTCGAATCGACGTCGGTGAGTCAAATTTTTACCAACTTGAGGGCAATGTTTAATGAAACAGTGATATTGTTTAAATAATTCGGTGGAAGAATTCGTTAGAAATGACTTAATGGAAAACAACACTTAATAATTAGAAACGACTTAATAAAAAAATATAATTTAATAAATATCAATAAATATCAATAAAAAGTGATTCATTGTAAGAATAATTTGAAACTAAAATATTTCGCAAATGTTTTGTAACAATAGTACGATATTTCGTCAAATTTATATGTCAATATTAGGCGATGTTTTAGGAAGTGAATGATTGACAATCACAGTTGAGTGTTTCAAATTATCAATTCACATTTAAATGCACAAAGCGGCCATTTTCTCTCTAAGAAATGAGTACGATTTTAACGTCGACAAAAATCGGTGACGCCACAATTTTTACCAACTTGAGGGCAATGTTTAATGAAACAGTGAGATTGTTTAAATAATTCGGTGGAAAATTGTTAGAAATGACTTAATGGAAAAAACACTTAATAATTAAAAACACTTAATAAAAAAATACACTTAAAAATGTCAATAAATATCAATTATTCATTGTAAGAATAATTTAAAACTATTCGAAATGTTTTTGACAATAGTACGATATTTCGTCCAATTTATGTGTCAATATTAGGCGATGTTTTAGGAAGTGAATGATTGACAATCACAGAAAAATTATCAATTCACATTTAAATGCACAAACGCCATTTTCTCTCATTATCAAAAAGTGAAAGGACCGATTTTACTCGTCGACGATCGACATCGGTGACGTCAAAATTATTACCAACTTGAGGGCAATGTTTAATGAAAAGTGATAAAAATATTACCGGTTGAAGAATCGTTAGAAATGACTTAATGGAAAACAACAAATAATTAAAAAACTTAATAAAAAAATATCACTTAATAAATGTCAATAAATATCAATAAAAAGTGATTCATTGTAAGAATAATTTGAAACTAAAATATTTTACAAAAATGTTTTTGACAATAAACGAACGTCAAAATGTGTCAATATTAGGCGACGTTTTGGAAGTGAATGATTGACAATCATCGTGAATGTTTCAAATTATATTCACATTTAAATCCACAAAGCGGCCATTTTCTCTCACCAAGTCAAAAATGAAAGGACCGATTTTGCTCGTCGAAAATCGACATCGGTGACGTCACAATTTTTACCAACTTGAGGGCAATGTTTAATGAAACAGTGAGATTGTTTAAATAATTCTGGAAGCGTTAGAAAACATGGAAAATAACACTTAATAATTAAAAACGACTTAATAAAAAAAATATAATTTAATAAATATCAATAAATATCAATAAAAAGTGATTCGTTGTAAGAATAATTTGAAACTAAAATATTTCACAAATGTTTTGTGACAATAGTACGATATTTCGTCAAATTTATGTGTCAATATTAGGCGATGTTCGTTGAATGATTCAATCGGGATAGATGTCAATTATCAATTCACATTTAAATGCACAAAGCGGCCATTTTCTCTCACCAAGTCAAAAAGTGAAAGGACCGATTTTACTCGTCGACGATCGACATCGGTGACGTCATACATTTTTTTTCAGCATGAGAGAAATTTTTAATGAGACAGTGGCATAGTTTAAATAATTTGGGGGGATAATTCGTTAGAAATAATTCAATAAAAAATATCACTTAATAAGTAGAAATTACTAGAAGTGAGCTAATAAAAAAATATCACTTAATAAATAATAAAAAATGGTTCAGTGTAAGAATAATTTGAATTTAAAAATTTCATAAATGTTTTGTGATGAAATAATTCAGTTAAGTGATTATAATAGGAAAAAATTATGGTGACCGCGGTAGTGAGATGTTTCTTCAAATTTGTGTGTCAATGTCAGGCGATGTTTTAGGAAGTGAACGATTGACGATCACAGTTGAGTGTTTAAAATTATCAATTCAAATTTAAATGCACATAACGACCATTTTGTAGGAGGAAATAAAAAAGAAATATCACTTAATAATTTGAAATTCAAATATTTCACAAATGTTTTATGACGAAACAATTCAACTAAGGATAAAGGGAAGGTAATTGTAATAGGAGAAAAATATGTTGGCCGCGATACTAAGATATTTCTTCAATATCATAGTTGAGTGTTTAAAATTCGTTAAAAATAGTAAATAAATTAAATAACTTAGTAAATAGCCGGTTTACGAAATGAACAATTGACGAGCAGTGGTGAGTGTTTAAAATTATCAAATCACATTTAAAAACTTATTTTAATTAGAAATGACTTATTAAAAAATATCACTCAATAATTAGAAATTACTTAATAAAAAAATATCACTTAATAATTCATAAAAAATGGTTTGGTGTAAGAATAGTTTGAACTTAATATATTTCAAAAAAATTTTATGACGAAATAATTCAGGTAAGGATAATGGGAAGGTGATTATAATAGGAGAAATTGTGTTGACCGTGGCAGTAAGATATTGACAATCACAGTTGAATTAAAGATTGACAATCGCAGTTGAGTGTTTAAAATGATCAATTCACATTTAAATGCACAAAATGACCATTTTGTGGGTGGAAGTAAAGAAAATATCACTTAATAATTAATAAAAAACGTCAGAATTTTTACCGACTTGAGGGCAATGTTTAATGAAGCAGTGGTATTGTTTAAATAATTCGATGCAAGAATTCGTTAGAAATGGCTCAATAAAAAAAGATTCCTTAATAAATAGAAATTAATAAATTAATAAAATTAATAATTTATCAAAGAATGGTTCAGTGTAAGAATAGTTTGAAAATAAATTATTTCCCAAATGTTTTATGAGATAATTACATTATTTACATAATTCAGTGCAAGCATTAATTGGAAGTGAATTCGAAGAATTAATATGAAATAATTAAATTAGGGACAAAGGAAGGGTAGCAGTAATAGGAGAAAAATATGTTAACCGCGGTAGTAAGATATTTCTTCAACTTCATGTGCCAATATTAAGTGATGTTTTACGAAATAAACAAGTAACAATCATAGATGCTTGTTTAAAATTGTCAATTCACATTTAAATGCACAAGGCAGCCATTTTGTGAAAGAAAGTCAAAGAGTTAATTGTGTGCTTCTACTTTTCACTATTAATTTACTGTAATTGTGTGCGAATTGTTGACATCGTTTTAAGGAAAATTGCTTTAAAGACAACACATCAAAGCACTATATATCATATGTCGAGACTATAATATTTTTTTGCCCTTAATGCAAAAGCCATGTTTATTCTGGCTGAAGCTAATGTGAAATTTTACGAGCATTCAGAAGAGTTATGGTGGTGCGAAAATGTTTTATTCTCACTTTTCTATCTGTGTTGAAGCAACTTAAAAGTCAACGCACACATTGTAGAATTTATATATATTTTGTAGAACTTATATATATGCATTCAGCAATATTTCATAAAATTGCTTGAATGTCTTAATTATTAATTGAGTAGAATTTGTGTATCTGCACTCAGCAATATTTCATAAAACATTAAAAATCTTAATTACTAATTTAGTAGAATTTATGTATCTGCACTCAACAATATTTCATAAAACTGCTTGAACGTCTTAATTATTAACACAGTATTACCGTTTACGTGGTTTAAGTAATTTAATGTATATCGCATGTCAAATGCAAATCGCTTGCTTTATGTTTTATTATTAATTCAAATAACTCTTTGTTCCGGATTATAGCTAGTGAGAAATGTTTTTAAAATGTCAAAACAGACACGCCTAAGTGAAAGGTTTGCTTTTTTCTTTTCTTTTTCCGTTTGTCTTTAAGTCGGTTGAATAAATTAAATGTCCTGCCCGTTTGTGTGTCAGCAGTACGCAATATTTCACAAAATGATCGATTTCCCGTTACAGTTCAAGTTTTAATCGGCAGTCTAGAGTTAAATTGAGACATTCCGCTGGTGAAAAACTGTAATATTTATCGCGTGACGAGATTAAGTAAGTTATCCTCTCGTTAGTTGAATGAATTCGTTAATTCTGGCTCAAGTTGATCCATAATTTCACGAAATCGATAGATGTCGATATGTCTCGGTGAAATGTGTCTGAAAATCGTAGAAAATGTCGATATATGAAATCTAAGGAAATTGCAATTCTAAAAATGGCAACTACTGTTTCGAGATAAGTAATTAAATAAGTCACGTATATGTTTTGCAAATATATGGTAAATATTTGTTAAGCTTTCTTCTTCAATAGCACTTGGAATAGTTTAGAAATCAACAAAAACAGATAAAAATTGTACATAATTTCGATGTGTAGAATTTAACGAACCTCAAATATTTAAGATGGCGGTTAATTCAAATAAAATCATAAGTAATTTAATGTGTCAAATATAAATGTGTCAACATGCTTTACTTTTGAATTCGATAACATTTAGGGTAGTTGAAGTAGAAATCGAAATCATTAAGAAAATTGTGTAGATTTCGATGTGTCAAAATCATACTATTTATTACTCAGAATTTCAATAGCATTTAGGGCAGTTGAAGTATGAAACGAAATTATTCATAAAATTTTGCATAATTTCGGTATCTGTGAAAATCATAATATTTTTTACTCACAATTCCAATAGTGTTTAGGGCAATTGAAGTACAAATCGAAATTATTCATAAAATTTTGCATAATTTCGGTATCTGTGAAAATCATAATATTTGTTACTAATAGTGTCAGTAATATTTAAGGTAGTTGAAGTATAAATTGAAATCCTGAAGAAAATTGTGCAAATTTCGATGTGTGTGAAAATCATAGTATTTGTTACTCACAATTCCAATAGTGTTTAGGGCAGTTGAAGTACAAATCGAAATTATTCATAAAATTTTGCAAATTTCGATGTGTGTGAAAACCATAATATCTAATAATGTCAGTAATATTTATTTGTATAAATCGAAATCATGAAGAAAATTGTGCAAATTTCATTGTGTGTGAAAATTATAGTATTTGTTACTCGCAATTCCAAGTGTTTAAGGCAGTTGAAGTACAAATCGAAATTATTAAGAAAATTGTACATAATTTCGGTATCTGTGAAAATTATAGTATTTGTTTTTCATAATTTCAGTAGCATTTAGGTCAGTTGAAGTATAAATCGAAATCATTAAGAAAATTGTGCAGTATTTCGATGTGTGTGAAAATACCAGTAACATTTACGGCACTTGATGTATCAACCGAAATCATTAAGAAAATTGTGCATAATTTCTTGTGTGTGAAAGTCATAGTATTTGTTACTCACAATTCCAGTAGTGTTTAGGGCAGTTGAAGTATAAATTAAAATCATTAAGGAAATTGTGCAATATTTCGATGTGTGTGAAAATCATAGTATTTGTTACTCACAATTCTAGTAACATTTAGGGCAGTAGAAGTATGAATAGAAATCATTAAGAAAATTGTGCAATATTTCGTGTGTGTGAAAGCCATAGTATTTTTTAATCAAAATTCCAGTAACATTTGGGGCAGTCGAAGTATAAATCGAAATCACTATGAAAATTATGCAAATTGCGATGCATGAAATTGTTACTCACAATTTCATGCCTAGTAATGTATAATTCAATATGATTCGTGATATTAATTATATGTTATTAGAAATCATAGTATTTGATACCCACAATTCCACGCATCGCAATTCATAATTCAACATTTTTCGTTACATTAATTTTACATTATTAAAAATCATGCAATTGGTTACTCGCAATTTTATGCTCGATACCATATAAATCAACATTTTTTTTACTACACAAATTTTATACCGTTAGAAATTGTGGTATTCGTTACAGGGAATTGTATGCTCCGGAATTTATAATTCAATATTTTTCGCTATAAAATCGTAGTACTTGTTACTCACACATCTATGTTCCATAAATTGGCACTAACGTAAAGTTTATGGTTCCATGTTTCAGGGAGAAGGAACGAAGATGCTCTCGTTAAATTCTTAATCGTCGCAAGCGGCACTCTGGCAATCAGAAGGAAGAAGCATTGTTGAATTGCTGGTGAAAACCACAAAAAGGTATATTTATTATCTTCCGGCATATGTTATTATACATTTTGCGCACCCAAGTCACTTCTTAGGCGAATATTTTGCGATTTATTCGAACGTGAGGAAAGACAAACGAAATTAAACTGTAATTGTGACATTTAGTAAAGTAATCATAAAAACATAAACGAAATAAATTACATAAATTTCGTAACAGAATCCAAAATCACTATGTAAACCCGTGCTGCGAAATTGGAAAATGAATAAAGAACCTCTCTATTAAAAGAATTGCTGACATTGTCCTCATATAGTTATTTATAATTTTTTAATTAGATTTCTTAAAGAGCATAGATAACGTCATATTTTCATCGCATTAAAAACATGATTTAAGAGAGTCTCAAAAATAGTACCCGCACGCTTAAAACCATTGATTCTCTTAATTAGATAAATATATAAATATGAAGCTAACTTTAATGAAAGTGTCGATAAATCAGTGCTGATCATTGAACTTATTTTGATTATTTTTTCCTGTCAGGCTTTATTCGCTTTTTCTTTTTCGTATGGTTCTTTTTTTCTGGCTTCATTTGATTATTCTCGCTTTTTCTTTATTTACTTCTTCCTGTCGTTACTTTATACTCGTTTCTTCCTTCTTCCGGTTCTCTACTCTTCTGACATTGCATTCTCCTATCTTTCTCTATTTACTTCCTCTTTCTTTCTCCTTTCCTTCTTCCGGTTCTCTATTCACTCCCTCTTTCTTTCTTTATTCGCGTCTCCTTATTTACTTTCCATTTCGCTCTCTATTCGGTTCTCTTTTCTTCCTTTATTCATTTCTTTTTCGTTTCTGTATTCGATTCTCCTACGTCCATTCATTCAAATATATTTTTGTCCTTCATCGAATTCTTTTTTCTATCATTATTCACTTCCTCTTTCTTCATTAGTAGCTTCTTCTTTCTTCATTCGCGTCTTCCCGCTTTTTTTATTCGATTCTCCTAGATTCCTTTATTCACGTCTTCCTGTCATTATTTCATTCCCTTTTCTTCATCAGTCGCTTCTCTCTTCCTCTCTTTTTCCTTTTTTCGGTTCTCTATTCTTGTGAC
Organism: Cryptocheilus praepositus; assembly: GCA_033815515.1. NCBI lineage: Eukaryota > Metazoa > Arthropoda > Insecta > Hymenoptera > Pompilidae > Cryptocheilus > Cryptocheilus praepositus. Next base: position 1,889,667 of record JAWWQZ010000151.1, read on the forward strand.
ATTCGATTTTCTTATCTTCGTCTATTCAGTTTTTCATTCTCCCTTTGTTCAGTTCTCTATTGCTTTTTGACTTTAGTTCTCGTTTAGTCAGTTCTTACATTTTTTCTGTACCAATTTCTTTTTTCAATCGTTATTCTTTATTCTCTTTCTTCCATCATTCAATTTTTCGTTGATTATTTCATTATTAATTGCCTCTGTCTCTTCTTCCTTCTATGCTTTTTCCTCCAGTCACATACTTTCTATTATTCAGGTTTTCTTCCTTTTCTTCGTTGAATTTTCTATTCCTGCTTTACTCAGTTCTCTTTTATTCAGTTCTTACATTTTTCTATATTAGCTGCTTCCATCGAATTCTCTATTCCTCCTTCACTCATTTTTCCTTTATTCAATCCTTATATTTTTCTATACTAGCTTCTTCTTTCATTTATTGCACTTTATTTTCTTTCTTCCTAATTCTCTCGTTCCTGTGACTCCCTTCGCCCATATCTTTTTCATTCATTTAGTTGTACCTCGTTTCCTTCTTAATTTCTCATTTTCTTATTTTTGCTTTCTTCCATATTCGCTTCTTCCCCGTGCCTCCCGTCGGTCATATCTTCTTCATTTACTTAGTTCTTGCTTCTTCCCATCTACATTTCTTCCATGTGCCCCTTCCTCCTTCTTCCTTCTTCCCTCACTCACATATTTTCCATTATTTAATTTTTCTTTCCTCTTCCATCGAATTCTCCATTCCTCCTCCACCTATTTCTCTTTTATTCAATCGTTACATTTTTCTACACTACCTTCTTCTTTCAATCATGACACTTTATTTTCTTTCTTATTCGCTTCTTCCTCATGCCTATCTTCGGCCATATCTTCTTCATTCATTTATTTCTTCCTTCTTCCTCCACTCACATCATTTCCATTATTCTCTTTTTCTTCCTTCCATCAGATTCTCTATTCCCCCTTTACTTAGTTCTCTTTTATTCAATCCTTAGATTTTTTCTATACTAGCTTCTTCTTTCTGTCATGACACTTTATTTTCTTTCTTCCTTATTCTGTCTGCCTCATGCCCGTCTTTGGCCATATCTTCTTGATTGACTTTCTTCTTCCTCCTTTCCTTCCAGATTTCATCCATCTTCTCCTCTTCCTCCACTCACATATTGTCCATTGTGCAGGTTTTCTTCCTTTTTTCGTTGAAATTTCTATTCCTCCACTCAGTTCTACTTTATTCAGTTCGTACATTTTTCCACACTACCTTCTTCTTTCAATCATGACACTTTATTTTCTTTCTTCCTTATTCTCTCTTCGACCATATCTTCTTCATTGACTTAATGCTTCCTTCTTCTCTTCCACATTTCTTCCATCTTCCCTTCTTCCTCCACTCACATTTTTTCCATTCTTCCCTCCTCCTTTCTTCTTCTACAAATGTTTCCATTCCTCCTCCACTTACTTCGCCTTCACTCATCCCTTACCTTTCCTACACTAGCTTCATCCTTCATGGTTTATTCTCAATTTCATTCGTCATTCCTTTCTTCCCCACACTTCCCTCCGACTATCTCTTCTTCCATCTTCTCTTTTCGTCCTCCACCGAACTCTCCATTCCTCCTCCTCTTATTTTTTCTCTACTCATCCCTTACTTTTCCTACACTAGCTTCTTCTCTCAGTCATTACACTTTATTTTCTTTCTTCCGTATTTTCTCTTCCTTCTTCCTCCACTCGCATTTTTTACATTCTTCACTTCTCCTTTCCTTTTCCACCAAATTCTCCATTCCTCCTTCACTTATTTCTCCTCTACTCGTCCCTTATCTTTCCTACACTAGCTTCTTTCAGTCATTACACTTCATTTTCTTCCTTCTTCCTTCTTCCTCCACTCATATATTTTCCATTCTTCACTTCTCCTTTCCTCTTCCACCGAATTCTCCATTCCTCCTCCAGTTACTTCCCCTTCACTCATCCCCTACCTTTCCTACACGAGCTTCTTCTTCCATCGTTTATTCTCCATTTCATTTCTTATTCCCTTCTTCCTCACACTTCCCTCCGACTATCTCTTCTTCCATCTTCCCCTTTCTTCTTCCACCGAATTCTCCATTCCTCCTCCACTTACTTCCCCTTTACTCATTCCTTACCTTTCCTGCATCAGCTTCTTCTTCCATCGTTTATTCTCTATTTCATTCCTTATTCGCTTCTTCCCCACATTTCCCACCGACCATGTCTTCTTCCATCTTCCCCTTTCTTCTTCTACCGAATTCTCCATTCCTCCTTCACTACGTTCTCCGTTATTCAACACTTACAGTTTTGTATACTAGCTTCTTCTTTCCATTTACTACATTTTATTGTCTTTCTTCCTTATTCGCTTCTTCCTCATGCCCATCTTCGGCCATATCTTCTTGATTCATTTAGTTATACCTCGTTTCCTTCTTCATTTCTTTCCGCTGTCTCCTCTTCCTTCTTCCTCCACTCACATCTTTTCCATTATTCACTTTTTCTTTCCTCTGCCACCGAATCCTTCATTCCGTCTCCACTTATTTCTCCTTTATTCAATTCTTACATTTTTCTACATTAACTTCTTGTTTTAGTCATTACACTTTAGTTTCTTCCTTTTTTATTCTTTCTTCCCCGTGCCTATCTTGGACCATATCTTCTTCATTTACTTTCTTCTTCCCTTCCACATTTATTCCATCTGCTCTCTCTTCCTTCTTCCTGTCTTCCTTCGTCCCTTCTTCCTCTACTCACATTTTTTCCATTATAGCCTTCTCCTTTCTTCTTCCACCGAATTCTCCATTCCTCCTTCGCTTATTCTTCCTTTTTTCAATCCTTACACTTTCCTATACTAATTTCTTCTTTCACTCATTACACTTTATTTTCTTTCTTCCTTATAGTCTCTTCCTTCTTCCTCCACTCGCATCTTATCCATTCTTCCCTTCACCTTTCCTCTTCCACCTAATTCTCCATTCCTCCGTCACTTATTTCTCTTTTATTCAAACCTTACAGTTTTCTATACTAACTTCTTCTTTCATTCATTACACTTTATTTTTTTTTATTCCTTATTCGCTTCTTCCTCGTGCCCGTGTTCGGCCATATTTTCTTTATTCACTTCCTTCTTCCCTTCCACACTTTTTCCATCTGTCTCTTCTTCCTTCTTCTTTTCTTCGATCTTCCCTTCTTCCTCCAGTCACATAGTTTCCATTATGCAGGTTTTCTTTCTTCTTTCGTTGAATTTTCTCTTCCTCCTTCACTCAACCTTTACCTTTCCTACACCAACTTCTTCCATCGTTTATTCTCCATTTCATTCCTTATTCCCTTCTTCCCATCTTTTCCTCCGACCATCTCTTCTTCCATCCTCCACCCACACCTCCCTTTTCTCTTCCTCCATCCATCCACACCTCCCTTCTTCCTCACCCAGAGTCAACTTCTAATGACCTAAGACACGTTCTTTCTGTGCAGGTCATAGATGATAGAAGGATGGCATCGACGAGCGGACACAAGCGCAACGGTTCGAGCTCAAGCATGTTCGCTCATAAGCGAACCGAGTCCGGCGGCGGCTTTATTGGCCACAAACGTTCGGAAAGCGGTCACAAGCGGGCCGAGAGCATATCCAGTGCCTTTGGCCACAAACGATCCGAGAGTGGCCACAAGAGAAACGAGAGTGGCGGTGGTTTCGGACACAAAAGGTAAATCCGCCTGCACACCTCAATTTTGCGTATCGCATCAGACATTATAAAGATGGGGATGATGCTCTTAACACGTTCGGCGCCATGTCACCCGTACTTGGGTGACAGACATGCTTCCGTGGGGACTACGCCACCCATATATGGGTGACGCTCTTCTTGTTCAAGTTAAATAAGATTTTCAGTTGCATTTTGAAAATAAATTTAATGGAACAAGCACTGAAGTATAAATAGAGAATATACAGCATAAAAATATCAAAAATACACAAATTACGCTCTACGTTTTCTTCTAAAACTCACATTTCATCAGTACTCTCATTTTCAATTGTAGTTTCACGCCGTCCAATGAACATTTTAGGGATAAAAAATGACTGATGTGCGTTTTAGAAAAAGTATGCTTCTCAACTGAATGATCTGGGATAACTGAAGGGAGATCCCTCGCAGATCTCTAGCCGAAACGCTTATCGCTTTGCCTGGAAAGTGATAAGCGTTTCAAAATCCAAAATAAGTTCTTACCAATAAGCTTATTTTGGAACTAAACAATGTATCATTTTTATGAGTTAAAGGCTATGTAAATATAGACAGTCGACAATGCACGGACTTACTCAAGTTACATTGTTGGTGTTCCCGCTCATCTCTCCGTTTCCGTTTTGATGCGCCGGCAGTAAAATTTGGGCCCATTAGAAACTCAACCGAATTACGCTTGACGCCGAACGTGTTAACTTGAAGTGCATAGAGTGTCAAAAATGAAGTACTGTCTTTAAATCGGCATTATAGTATTAATCGTAATGAGTTTTACTTTTGGCTGTATGGCATAGTAGTTCAATGCGTTCAAATGAAATATGAAAAGAAAAAAGAAGTAAGTTAATAAAAAAAGTAGAAATTTACGAATTATTTTAACGCGTCCGAAGAAGTTCGTGAAAGTTAGGGGTGACAATAAAATAAAATTTCATGAAAAACAATTATATAAATTAATGAAAATTTCATAATAATTAGTAAGTAAATATATGCGCACTTTTTTACTACTGCATGATGTATCATTTTTTAAACACTTCATTTTTTTATTTCATTTCATTTAATAATCTATATATAATAGTATTAATTGGATCAAAATGAGAAAATCATGCATCATGCTTAATGTTTCATGCTCATATCTTAAGCCTGAAATGTGTCAAAAATAAAGTACTGTCTTTAAGTCGTAATTAAAGTATTAAGCGTAATGAGTTTTACTTTTGGCTGTATGCCACAGTACCTCGATGCGTTCAGATTAAATATGAAAAGAAAAAGAAGTAAGTAAATAAAAAAGTAAAAATGGATGAATTATTTTAGCGTGTCCAAAGGAATTCATGAAAATTAGGAGTGACGATAATGCTGGAACTTAGCCTGAATTATGTTTATTGAAAATCTCTGTACCATGGAAAGATCTCTGTGTAATATTTGGAGATATTCTGTTATGGGGGTGGACAAGAAAAACTGGAAGAGAGAGTATTGGGCTGGTCGATCATTTTAGACGAATGTAATAGTAATAATTAAGTTTGTTTGAGAAATTAATTCTTTGATATGTATGATATATGATACATTAAAAGTTTCGAAAGCATTGTGATTTATAGGACTGCCTGCCGAAGAGTATATAAAGGTCGCTTTTTCTAACTATCTCTTTAATTGCGAAACGAGAGGTGTTAAAGTTCGTTTATGCTCGAAAAATATTGACTTTCAAATTTGTTTGTTGAAATTCCTGCCGTGTTTCGACAGGCTACACTCAGCAAACAAAGCTACAGTAACTCTCCTTCTTCCAAAGCCAGTCACGGCACAGAAGCTTTATAAAGGAAGAATTAAAGTAACACCTCACACCTTATTTTCGAAATCGGCAGCGCATTACGCTGCTGGTTTATCAGAGTTTCTAGTAGTTTTTTAAAGTACGACATTGCGTAAAGTACCAGTAAAAAAGCGAAAAAAACATGAATGCATTCAAGTTTAATACATTGAATATTGATATCAATACTTAAATAAACAAAATAGATACAATGTATCAAAGTAACTGACACCTAAAAACAGCGTATAGTAAACCCAAGAAAAATCATGCGCGGTCTTTAAAGTGTTAACATTATGCCGGTCGCGATATTTTTAACTGCACCTACCAGTAACTCTTTGGACAACTTTTTTACTTGAAAAATAAATTTGTATGGAATTGATAGAAATTATAAAATAGGATACATTTTAGGTATCATTAAAAAAAATTGTTTAACCCTCTATGAACCGATTTTTTTTTGGTAGCTATACAAAACCTATGTAACGTGAAATCAACAAATATCAACCTCGAAATACATATTAACAATGAATTCAGCAGTTTCAACAATTTTATTATAACGAATACATTTTGTAATTTTGAAGTAACAACGGCTTACAACGTTTGCACTTGTGTGCATAAGAACTCAAGTATGGAATTCCATAAAACGGTGGACGTTTGGCATTAAACATATAGTAGATATACGTTGCTGATGATTTTTTTCCTTATCATGATGATTCTTTAGTATCTATTGGATGATAAAGAATCTGATAAAGAATCTTCGGATTTATTACTGCTAATGCTTCTTATTCTTATTCCTCTTCTATTTTTATGTGATTTTGTATCCATATTTTGTGGACTCTGATATATAAAACTACAAAGCAAAGAAAACACAAACGTTATCCGCAAATACACCTAACTCTACCATTATAGCTCATTGTGTTTTGAAAGTCACAAAGCTATATCACATGAAAATAGTAATAAAATTATTGTTTAAATGCAAACAAATAAGACATTATTGGTATACAAAAGGTATTACGTACGATTTTTTTGTTTAACAAACACCGATAGAAGAACAAATAATGACAATTCCACAAAACGGTTCCTTTGGCTTCTATTTGCAGACAACTTGCAAAAGCATTTACTTTGACATTTCAAGTTAGAGCTGATAACCGCATCAAGTATGTTATTGGTTACTAAGGAGACATTATGTAACAAGATGTATAGGCCATCTAGTAAAAAAAAATAGGCTATTTAATAAAATATTGATTTATCGATATGTGACTTCAAAGTCATGCGGGCCCATAGAGGGTTAAAGAAATTATCGTAAAATTTTATGTAAAAGTCAACTTTATCAGAGTTTCTAGTATGTTATTGGATGAAGCACTGGTAAATAAGTGAAGAAACATGAAGGCAATCGAGTGTAATACATTGAATATTAATAAATATTCAGTATATTCTACATATATATATATTCTAATAAAGTAAATACTTAAATAGACAAAATAGACACAATGTATCAAAGTAACTGACACCTAAAGATACCATCTAGTAAACCGAAGAAAACTCGTGCGCGGTCCTTAAAACTGTTAACATTATGCCGGCCGCGATATATTTAGCTGCACCTACCAGTAACTCTTTGGAAAACTTTTTTACTTAAAAAAATAAATTTGTATGAAATTTGTAGATTTTGTCAAATAGTATGCATTTTAGGTATTATTTAAAAAAATTGTTCAAAAAATAATTTCAAGAAATTATTAAATTTTATTTAAAGTCAATTTTATCAGAGTTTCTAGTATGTTTTTTTAAGTATTTTATTGTATGAAACACTGGTAAATAAGCGAAAAAAAAACATGAATTAAAACATTGAACATGATTTTGTAAATCTTTCAGAAATTGCATAATTGGAAGTATAATATTTTAGATATTATTAAAAAATTATGTTTTCTAATAATTATCATAACTTTTTTACATAAAATATATATATATATATATATATAATTCTCTCTCTAGGTATATATATATATATTTATATATATATAATTTTATCAGAGTTTCTAGTAGTTGTTTACAGTATGTTATTATGTGAAACACCGTTAAATAAACGAAAAAATATGAAGGCACTTGAGTTTATTACATTGAATATTAATAAATATTCAGTATATTCTATATATATTCCCCCTCTGTCTCTCTCTATATATATATATATATGTGTGTGTATATTCTGATAAAGTAAATACTTAAACAGACAAAATAGATACAATGCATCAAAGTAACTGACGTCTAAAGACACTATGCAGTAAACCCGAGAAAACTCGTGCGCGGTCCTTAAACTGTTAACATTATGCCGGCCGCGATATTTTTAGCTGCACCTACCAGTAACTCCGGATTATCCGAGACATCCTGCATATCATTTGTCACCGCCGGCGTCGAGACTTTGTCTCCGAACAAAGAAGATGCTCGACACACGACAATGGCCGTATCTCCCGCACTCGATAGAATTCTGGAAGCCCTCCGATTACCCGAAGCAGCCCGCCACCCCATAGAAGCTCGTGTTACGGGCGTAACGGGAGTCGCTGCTTTTTTGTCGAGGCGAATCGCGCGTCTCGAGACGAAACGATGCCCCCTGCAGCAGAGGACCTTCGGACTCACGTTGTCACAGGACACGCGCGCCGCCATCTTGTTGCATCATGTTACGCGCACTTTTATGCGACACTGCCCGCGTCAAACTGCGGACTGTTTACGGACGGGCCATGCGTTCGACGTTATCATTTTTGCGCGTTTTAGACAAATTTTCGAACGCCGAAGTTGTACATTTTGCGGGTGACATTTATATTTCAGTTATTACGGCCACGAAACTTAAATATGTGACCCTTTGAATGAATGAATTGGCCGTTAAGTGCATAATGTCTCAAGAATGAAACATTGTCTCTAATTCTTGATTAATTCGATATTTAATGAGTTATAATTCATTTTATATATATATATATGTGTATTAAATGTTGAATTAATCACGAATTAAAGACAATGTTTCATTTTTGAAACACTATATATATATATATATTTCACGACGCGTATACTGGTCAAAAGCAACCCTTAGGAACCCCGACAGTATACATATGTAAATATATACATATCCGCGTCAAACTGTGGACTCTTTACAGACGGGCCATGCGTTCGACGCGCATTTCTCCTCCGAAGTCCCGCAGACAAATCTTCTTTTGCGGGTGACATTTATATTTCAGTTATTACGCCCACGAGATTTGAGTGTGTGACTCAAATCATGAATTAAAGACGATATTTCATTTTTGAGATACTATATATATTTGAGAGACTATGTATATACTCCACGACGCGTATACTGGTCAAAAGCAACCCTTGCGGACCCCGACAATAATATACATATATATATATACATATATATATATAAAATGTCGAATTAATCATGGATTAAAGACAATGTTTCATTTTTAAGACACTATATATACTTCACGACGCGTATACTAGTCAAAAGCAACCATCGGGGATCCCGTCAGTAATATATATATATATTAAACGCGTCAAACTGCGGACTGTTTACGGACGGGCCATGCGTTCGACGTTATCGTTTTTGCGCATTTCTCCTCCGAAATCCCGCAGACAAATGTTCTTTTGCGGGTGACATTTATATTTCAGTTATTACGCCCACGGGATTTAAGTGTGTGACCCTTTGAATGAACGAATGAATGAGTTGACCCTTAAATGCATGGTATCTCAAAAATGAAACATTGTCTTTAATTCGTGATTAATTTACCATTTTCTATACGTATGTATACATATATATATATATAGTTAATGAAGTATATATGTATATATATGCACTTACAGAACAATCAGTTGAGGAAATTCCTATGCATATTGGAGAAAGAATTGTTTACCAATTACAAAGAAAAGAAGACGTTCACAAAATCCACCGATATTATTCAGGATGTTATGACAAAAATTCAACGTTGTTCAGATGCAAGACAGCTAGAAATTTGACTAAAAAAATCGTCACATTTTGTAATACGTCCAAAAGCATACCATACGTTTGTTTAGAGTGTTTCAATGGATTTCCTTATAATAATTCTTATAATAATTATTATAATAATAAATAATACAAAATTAATTGAATGTTTCATTTTTGAGACACTATATATACATACATATAATTCGAAACTTTATACATATATATATAATGTCAAATTATTCACGGATTAAGGACAATGTTTAATTTTTGAGACACTATGTATATATATATATATTTCGTGATTAAATCGACATTTTATATACCTATATATATATATAATTAAAGACTATGTTTCATTTTTGAGACTCTGTATATATATGCACTTACAGAACAATCAGTTGAGGAAAATCCTATGCATATTGAAGAAAGAATTGTTTACCATTGACGAAAATAATATGAGATGTTTATAAAATCCGCCGATATTGTTCGAGATGTTACAACAAAATTTCAACGCTTTTCGGACACAAGACAGCCAGAAATTTGACTAAAAAAATCGTCACATTTTGTAATACATGTAAAAAAACACTATACGCTTGTTTAGAGTGCTTCAATGAATTTCCTTATAATAATTATTATAGTAATAAATAATATATAATTAATTAAATGTCGAATTAATCACGAATTAAAGACAATGTTTCATTTTTGAGACACTACATATATATATTTCACGACGCATATACTTGTCAAAAGCAACCCTCGGGGACCCCGTCATTAATATATATATATATATGTATATATCCGCGTCAAACTGCGGACTGTTTATAGACAGGCCGTGCGTTCGACGTAATCGTTTTTGCGCATTTCTTCTTCAAAATCCCGCAAACAAATCGTCGAACGCCGAAGTTGTACACTTTTGCGGGTGATATTTATATTTCAGTTTTTACGCCGACGAGATTTAAGTGTGCGACCTTTTGAATGCACAGTGTCGAAAAAAATGGAACATTGTCTTTAATTCGTGATTCATTCGACATTTAATTAACTATAATTAGACATTACGCATATAAATATATATTAAATGTTGAATTAATTACGACTTAAAGACAATGTTTAACTTTTGAGACACTCTCTCTCTCTCTCTCTCTCTATATATATATATATATATATATATATATATATATATATTCAACGCTTTTCGGACGCAAAACAGCCGGAAATTTGACTAAAAATTTTTTACATTTTGTAATACTTTCGAAAGCATACCATACGTTTGTTTAGAGTGTTGCACTGAATTTCATTGGCCACCACATTTATTTCTTGACTTTGATACTGATCCCATGGACCGATGCCCTCCAAACGAAAAGTTGACTGTCGGTCCCCGGGCTCAACGTGTTTAATAGTGACTTTCATCTACTTTTTACGCATCACGTCCATATCCCTCGCAAAAACATATTGCCGTTCCTTCACGACGCGTATACTCGTCAAAAGCAACCCTTGGGGACCCCGCCAGTAATACATATATTCAGAAATTTAATAAATTATAATAATTCTTTCAATAATTATTATAATAATAAATAATATATAATGAATTAATTATAATTCGACATTTTATATACATATAAAATGTCTAAGTAATCAGAAATTAAAAACAGTTTCATTTTTGAGACACTATACATATATATGCACTTATACAACAGTCAGTTGAAGAAATTCCTATGCATATTGGAAAAAGAATTGTTCACCAATAACGAAAAAAAAATGAAACGTTCACAAAATCCGCCGATATTGTTCAGGGATGTTACGACAAAAATTCAACGTTTCTCGGACGCAAGACAGCCAGAAATTGAACTAAAAAAGCCGTCATATTTTGTAATACGTGGAAAAACATACCATACCTTTCTTTAGAGTGTTTCAATGAATTTCGTTATATTCCTTATAATAATTATTATAATAATACATAATATATAATTATCTAATTACAATTCGACATTTTATATATATATATAATATAAACATATTATAATATATATATAAACATGTTTCATTTTTGAGACACTATATATATATAGTATATACATATATATTCTATATATATACTATATGTATCTACTTCACGACGCTTATACTCGTCAAAAGCAACCCTCGGGGACCCCGACAGTTATATATATATATATTTATCTATTTATATATAAACATTGTCTTTCCTTCACGACGCGTATACTCGTTAAAAGCAACCCTTGAGGACCCCGACAGTAATACATATATGTTACGACATTTAATTAATTATAATAATTCCTTTAACAATTATACATATGTATATGTATATATAATGTCGAATTACGACATTATATATATATTTCACGACGCATATATTTGTCAAAAGCAACCCTTTGGGTCCCTGCCAGTAATATATACGTAGAAATTTAATACGTGAAACTAGATAGTATAATATTTATAAACAATAACAACACAATGAAGACACTTTCGTCTTATTTCCTAATCTTTCGTCATTTCGTCGTTTTGCCTTTACGCCGTTTCGTCTTTACGTCTTATCGTCAACTCTCTCCTAAGCAACTGAATAACACAATTCAATAAACTCGTCACCTATGATACATCAATATAATAAATGGGGATCATAGGTGACCTTTCCTCGCCAACTAGAGGACCCTGTATTTGGGATCCCAAATATATATGTATATATTACGACGTTTAATTAATTATGATTCGACACTATATATTTAATGTCGAATTAACTACGAATTAAAGACAACGTTTCATTTTCGAGGCACGATATACACATACTACATATACAGACTTCACGACGCATATGCTCGTCAAAAGCAACCCTTTGGGTCCCTGCCAGTAATATATATGTAGAAATTTAATACGTGAAACTAGATAGTATAATATTTATAAACAATAACAACACAATGAAGACACTTTCGTCTTATTTCCTAATCTTTCGTCATTTCGTCGTTTCGTCTTTACGTCTTATCGTCAACTCTCTCCTAAGCAACTAAATAACACAATTCAATAAACTCGTCACCTATGATACATCAATATAATAACTGAGGATCATAGATGACCTTTCCTCGACAACTAGAGGACCCTGTATTTGGGATCCCACATATATATGCATATATTACGACGTTTCATTAATTATGATTCGACATTATATATTTAATGTCGAATTAACTACGAATTAAAGACAACGTTTCATTTTCGAGGCACGATATACACATACGACATATACATACTTCACGACGCATATACTCGTCAAAAGCAACCCTTCGGGACCCCCACAGTAATACATATATGTATGTTACGACATTTAATTAATTATAATAATTCCTATAACAATTTACATATATATATATATATAATGTTAATTTATATTATAAATATATAATATATTATATGTATATATAATGTCGAATTAATCACGGATTAAAGACAATGTTTCATTTTTGAGACTTTTATATATATACTTCACGATGCATATACTCGTCAAAAGCAACCCTCGGGGTCCCCGCCAGTAATATATATATGTATATATTACGACGTTTAATTAATTATGATTCGACATTATATATTTAATGTCGAATTAACTACAAATTAAAGACAACGTTTCATTTTCGAGGCACGATATACACATACTACACATACAGACTTCACGACACATATACTCGTCAAAAGCAACCCTTCGGGACCTCCACAGTAATGAGCCCTCCTCTCAAAAATATTCACCTGAAAACTCGCTAACAGCCATCCGCATTTTTTTGCAGATCGGAGTCCGGCAGCAATTACCATGCCGGACATCGGCGGAACGAGAGTATGTACGCCATGACGGGTCTCTACGCAGAGACAACCGGCACCGGCACCGACGAAAACGTCGATCCTCTGCAGGCCAGCGGCAGCAGACTCACACATGACACGGTTATACGTTGTCACAGTAGGAATCCCAGTTCCGGTCTCGTGGACCATAGGTATTACCTCAAATTTAAACCCGGAACTTCTCTATAACGGGCGCACACGTGCATTGCGTGATGTTTGACTTTTTCGTTCACGTAGTATGGCGTCTGACCAGTAGATCCGCAGATTTTCGTTGCGCGCGTAGAAGTATGCTGCAAGCCGATGAAGTTTAGCAGTAGATAATTGCGTTTAGGGTGGACCTGGGAACAGGGGATGGAGCAAAGTTGTTTTTTAAAATGGAAGGCCGGGAAGTGTTGTTGTACAGCAAAAGTGATATGTACAGTATACTATATATGGAATTAATGGTGTAATTAAACGGATTTTGTTATTATGTATTTGTACATATGTAATTAACGAAGGTAAACGGCTTTGATCATTTGTAATGAGAGATTATTTTTGATAATGGGGAAATTCGGTGGGAAGCGTATGAGCAGTAGATTTTGTCTCTGAGTGCCAAGAAGTGTTGTTATGCAATAAAAGTTGAATCGCAAGGTCACATTTTATTTTGATATATATACATAATTAACGGTGTAATTAAACAGAATCCGTTATTATGTATTTGTACATATGTAATTAACAGGGGAAATACCTGATTTTTTTTTTGTGTTGATATAGATTGGTTTGAATATTTGTAATGAGAGATTATTGTCTGGCAGTGGGGAAAAGTTAACATTTGATCGCGCTGTGCAGTTTCATATTCAAAAGTCACAGTAGTTTTATCGCGATGCTTAGTTTTACTGATAATTATTTTCCGCGTTGTTACTATTTTTGATGGAAAGCGTAGTAGATTTTGTTTTTGAGTAGCGGGAAGTGTTATTATGCAGTAAAAATTGAATCGCGCGATCAAAATTTGTTGTTACGTATATATGGAAGTGTAATTAACCTGAATTTGTTATTACGTACATATATGGAATTAACGGAAAAGACGGCCGATTTTGTTGCACTGTTGCTACAAAGTGGTTTGATTATTTCCAATTAGACATTATTTTTGGTAATGGGAAAAAGTTCACCGTTTAATCGCGCTGCGTAGGTTTTGTGTTGAAAAATCAGAGTAGGTTTACCGCGATGGTTAGTTTTACTGATAATTATTTTTCGCGTTGTTAATGTTTTTGGTGGGAACCGTAAGTTGAACCAGTAAAAGTTGAATCGCGTGGTCAGAATTTGTTGTTATGCATATATGTAATTAATGGTGTAATTAAACAGAATTTGTTATTATGCATTTGTAAATATACATGTAATTAATGGGGGGAGTGGCTAATTTTCTTCTTTGCGCTGTTGCTACAGATTAGTTTGATTATTTGTAATGAGATTCTTTTTGGCAACGGGAACATTTTAATCGCGAGTTCAGCATTTGTTGTTGTGTATACATGTAATTAACAGTATAATTAAACAAAATTTGTTATTATGTATTTGTATATATGTAATTAACGGTGGAAACGGTTGATTTTGTTTGCGCTGTTGATACAGGGTGGTTTGATTATTTGTAATGAGAGATTATTTTTGGCAGTACTTAACTGTTTGATCGCGTTGCAAGAGTTTCATGTTGAAAAGTCAGAGTAGTTTTATCGCGATGCTTAGTTTTGTTGATAATTTTCAGAAGTGTTGTTATGCAGTAAAAGTTAAATCGCGAAGTCAGAATTTGTTGTTATGTACAAATATATTTAACGGTGTAATTAAACAGAATTTGTTTTTATGTATTTGTAAAGATACATGTAATTAACGGGGAGATGGTTCATTTCGTTTGCGCTGTTGATACAGATTGATTTGATTATTTGTGACGAGAGATTATTTTTGATAATGGGGAAAAATTCACCGTTTGATCGCGCTGCACAGGTTTGATGTTGAAAAATCGGAGTCATTCTATCGCGATGCTTAGTTTTACTGATAATTATTCTCCGCATTGGTTTGATGTTAAAAAGTCCGAGTAGTTTTATTACGATTTTCAGTTTTGCTGAGAATTATTCTCCGCGTTGTTACTCTTTTTGTTGAGATACATATCAGTAGTAGATTTTGTCTCTGAGTGCCAAGAAATGTTGTTATACTGTAAAAGTTGAATCACGAGGTCAAAACTTGTTGTTATGTATATATACGAAATTAACGGTGTAATTGCATAGAATTTATTATTATGTATTTGTATATATGTAATTAACGGGGGAGATACCTGATTTTTTTTTTGCGGTGTTGATACAGATTGGTTTGATTATTTGTAATGAGAGATTATTTTTGGTAATGGGGAAAATTAATCGTTTAATCGCACTGCGTAGGTTTGTTGTTGAAAAGTCAGAGTACTTTTATCGCGATGCTTAGTTTTGTTGATAATGTTCAGAAGTGTTGTTATGCAGTAAAAGTTAAATCGTGAAGTCAGAATTTGTTGTTGTGTATAAACGTAATTAACGGCGTAATTAAACAGAATTTTTTATTATGCATTTGTAAATATACATGTAATTAATGGGGAGAACGGCTGATTTTTTTTTGTACTCTTTCTAGAGTAGTTTGATTATTTGTGATGAGAGATTATTTTTGGCAATGGAAAAATTTTAATCGCGATGTCAGCATTTGTTGTTATGTATATATGGAATTAACGGGGTAATTAAGCAGAATTTATTATTATGTACTTGTATATATGTAATTAACGAGAAAAATGGCTGATTTTTTTTATGTTGTTGATACAGAATGTTTTGATTATTTGTAATAAGATATTATTTTTGGCAATGGAGAAAGTTAACTGGTTGATCGCGCTGGTAGGTTTGATGTTGAAAATGTTAGGGATAATTATATCCTATGTTACCGACGGTGTGATTACAAAGGGCAGAGAAAAGGGAAACAAGAGAAAAGTTAAAAATAAAAGATTGATTAGATCGCATAGAAATGCTTAACAAGACGGACGTGTCAAGAAGAGAAAATAGTAAATTAATTATTTTGGAACTGTTATATTTCTTGAGACTTTATTCGTAGTAACTGTAGTTTAAACTTGGTTTTGTTCAATAATTAAACTTGGTTTAAAGAAACTACAACAGAAAAGTCAGAGTAGTTTTATCCCAATGCTTAGTTTCGCTGATAATTATTCTTCAGAGAGTTACTGTTTTTGATGGAAAACGTATGAGCAGTAGATTTTGTCTCTAATTGCCGTTAGTTTAAATTATAAATATTTAATCAATTGAAGCAGGTGTTGTCTTGTCTATTTATATTTCTCGACAAGATTTTCTAAACTGCTTTTAAATTATAAATATTTAATAAATTAAAACAAGTGTTGTCTTGTCTATTTATATTTCTCGACAAAATTTTCTGAACTGCTTCTGGGATTCAAACTTTTAAAGAAAGACAAACGTAAAATTGAATTCTTGGAATATGTTAAAATTATTGTTTTATGTAAATAATGGTTGGAAATAATTACGATTGAGCAACCGCATTGATAAATACGGGAGATAAAATATATTTTCCGTTTTTTCTTTTTTGGAGTGAGAAATTAATAATTATTGACAGCAACAAGAAATAAAAAATGGCCGAAAGTTAAATTGCATTCTCAGAAAAGTCAACGACATAATTAAAGTTACAATGATTATTTTATTATAAAAAGATTTTATTTATGAAGGAATTGCAGTTGCTAACTGCATAAATAAATAAATGGATGGAGAAGACATATTTTTTTCGTTCCTTTTAATTGCCATGAGAGATTAATAATTATTAACAGTAAAGAAAATGGGAAAATGAAACAAAAGTTAAATTGAATCTTCAGAACATATAACATAATTAATGTTCAAATGATTGTTTTACTTAATTAACGGTAAGAAATATACCTGTCGTTTACTAGATGCATTAATAAATAATTTGTAATCAATATTATATATACGCAGAAGTCTAAATTTATTTTTTCAACAACAAAACAACTGAAGTCATCGATTAATGATGTTAATTGACAGAAAACTCGGCTTTTCACACATTTCGCTCCGTCCTTTCAATTCTTGGGTCCATAGTTTTGTCACAGTTCATGTTTTATGAGTTATTGAGGCGGTTTTAATGGAAATTTTATGATACAATATTTTCGATACACTATTTTTATTTAGCATGCTTGAAATGTACAGCATTTTAGTATTCTAATTACAGTGTCGCAGGTTATTTTTTACAGAAAGCATCAATTTGCAGTGCCGAAGCTAATTTTTTACGGAAAATAATCATTAAACCGCGAACTATTTACGTTAACTCGAACATTTATTAATAATATCTTCTGTGAAAATTCGATACATAATAAATTCAAGAACTTTTGGTGCCGGTGTATTTTACAGTATTTATATCAATGCCTCAATCATTCTACAAATTGATTAAAAAATATCGAATATTTTTACTTTTGAAAATAGCACAACGTCAATCAATTCCATACACGCCACTATTTATTTGTCAAAGCATCATTGCTTAACACGGCAAACGTTTTAACTATTCAAACGGAAAATCGAACGTTCGCGTTTCCGAAATTTGCCTTCGATACTCGAACTTCGATGTTTCCCACTGCCGCACTGTAAAAAATATGCATCCGACGATGCCCCAGTTTTGAACTGTGACTGCTTATAATATTTGCAGCGCACGAGAGTATCGTCGTATTTTCCACTAAAGCCGACTTGACGACCGTGCAAATTCTCAGTGTCGCAAACTACAGTTACTCACGTTAATATTCGCACGTACCTGAAAGCAGAATAACAGTTTCAAATTGAACGAAACGACTTACGTTTATTGAGATGTCGGAAGAGGTACTTCAGCATTTGACATATTGAAAAAGTCTTGAAAAGATTGCAATTTATAGAATTTACGAAAAATAGTGCAAATTATTTTTTTTTTACCGAGACCTTATTTAAGTCTCTAATAAAAATAGTGTCTCAAAATGGACTGAAATTTTAATTCATTAATAAATCGTTTTATTTATTTAAAAAAATACGAATGTTTCTATTTTAATATATTGATTTAATATTTCAATATTTTAATATTTTTAAATAAAAACATTCGTACTTTTCAATGGACTGGCGTTTTACTTTATTAATAAATCGTATTATTTATTTAAAAAATACAAATGTTTTTATTTTAAAATATTAAAATAAAAATAATCGTATTTTTTAAATAATAATGCATTTAACCTTATTTATTATAAAGTAACAATTTACATAAAAGTTACAAAAAGTGTTATTATAGTTTACATGAAGTAACAATTTACAAATACAATTGATTATAAACTATATACTTTATATTAAATTAAAAGCATTTGTATTTTTTCAAATAAATAATACAATTTATTAATAAATTAAAATTTCAGTCTATTCTGAGACACTATATATTATATAATCGACCCGATTATATTTACCATGTTAACATTTTCATTGCAGACTCAGATAAAAAGTGACCGTGATTTTATTTAAATCGCTAATAAAAATTGGACCAAATTCAATCGATTCGTTATATTTATTATACAATTCATTATAAAGGGTGTCTCAAAATGGACTGAAATTTTAATTGATTAATAAATCGTATTATTTATTTGAAAAATACGAACGTTTTTATTTTAATATAAAGTATATAATTTATAAGTATAAATAAAGTTGTACTTTATATTAAAATGAAAACATTCGTATTTTTTTAAATAATATGATTTATTAATAAATTAAAATTTCAGTCCATTTTGAGACACCTTTTATATATCATGTAATAGATTTGATATATTTATCATGTTAACATTTTCATTGGAGACTCAGATAAAAAGTAACCGTGACCTTATTTAAATCGCTAATAAAAATTGGGCTAAATTCAATTGATTCGTTGTATTTATTATATAATACAATTCATTATAAAGGGTGTCTCAAAATGGACTGAAATTTTAATTCATTAATAAATCTTATTATTTATTTGAAAAATACGAACGTTTTTATTTTAATATAAAGTATATAATTTATAAGTATAGAAAAAGTTGTACTTTACATTAAAATAAAAACATTCGTATTTTTTAAATAATATGATTCATTAATCAATTAAAATTTCAGTCCACCTTGAGACACCTTTTATATATCATATAATAGATTTGATATATTTATCACGTTAATATTTTCGTTGCAAACTCAGATAAAAAGTGACCGTGACGTTATTTAAATCTCTAATAAAAATTGGGCTAAATTCAATCGATTCGTTATATTTTTTATATTATTCATTGTAACTGGTGTCTCTAAATAGGCTGACATTTCAATTTAATAATAAATTGTATTATTCATTAAAAAAAACACGATTTTTTTCATTTTAAAATATTAAAATATAAAAATAATATATTAAAATAAAAACATTCGTATTTTTTTAATGGACTGACATTTTAGTTCATCGTATTATTTATTTAAAAAATATCAAAGTTTTTATTCCAATATAAAGTATATACTTTATAAGTATAAATAAATTTATACTTTATATTAAAATATACATTTTTCGCTATTTTTTTTACTAATTTTATTTTGCTATAAAGTGTGTACTTCATAAGTATAAGTAAAGTCATACTTTCTATTAAGATTAAAACATTCGTGTTTTTTAAATAATAATACGCTTAACGTTATTTATACTTATAAAGTATTATATATACTTTACATTAAAATAAAAACATTCGTATTTTATATAAATAATACGATTTCTTAATAAATTATAATTTCAGTCGATTTTGAGACACCCTCTATACATCATATAATTAATTCGTTTATATTCATCACGTTAACATTTTCGTTGCAGACCAGATAAAAAGTGGCTGCGACGTTATTTAAATATTTAATCAAAATTGAGCTAAATTCAATCTACTCGTTATAAAGAGTATCTCGAAATGGACTGACATTTTAATTTATTAATAAATCGTATTATTTATTTTAAAATAAAGTATGTACTTTACAAAGTATAAATTAATTAAAGTATAAATTAATTTATACTTTATTTTAAAATAAAAACATTGGTATTGTTTAATGTACTAGTATTTTAACTTATTAATAAATCTTAATTAATTATTAATAATATAAAGTATATTTATTATTATATATTTATTATTTATTATTAAATATTTTTACTCATAAAGTACATGCTTTATATTAAAATAAAAGTATTCATATTTTTTAAATAAATAATACGATTTATTAATAAATTAAAACGTCAGTATGGATTGAAATTTTGAGCGAACTTTGATTTCAATTTATATATCATATAATAAAGTAAAATAAAACATTCGTAGTTTTCAAATAAATAATACAATTTATTAATATAGGTATCACGTTATATACTTTATGTATAAACAAAGTAAAATAAAAACATATCGTACCTTATTTAATTTATTAATAATAAAAATTTTGCTTGAGACACCCTTTGTATATCATATAATCGATTATATTTTTTATATTATTATTTATACATATAATGATTATAAATTTATCGGTTATACTTTATATTAAAATACAAACATTCAAAATACTGACATTTTAATTTATTTTAATTTATTAATAAAAAATCGTGTTTTTATTTTATTTATTATCTATAAAGTATATAATTTATATTGAAATAAAAACACGAATGTTTTTATTTCAATATAAATTATATATTTTATATGTACAAATAAAGTAAAATACGAATGTTTTTATTTCAATGTAAAGTATATACTTTATAAGTATAAATAAAGTAAAATAAAACCATTCGTATTTCTTAAATAAATAATACGATTTATTAATAAATTTAAATTTTGGTTCATCTTGAGACACCCTTTATATATCATATAATTGATTCGATTATATTTTTTATATTATTCATTATATGTATCATATAATCGACCCGATCATATTTATCGTGTTATACTTTATATTAAAATACAAACATTCGTATTTTTTAATGGACTGACATTTTAATTTATTAATAAATAAAGATTTCAATACATTAAAAAATAAGATTGTTTTTATTTTACTTTATTTATACTTATAAAGTATATAATTTATATTGAAATAAAAACATTCCTATTTTTTAATGGATTGAAATTTTGATTTATTAATAAATCATATTATTTATTTAAAAAATACGAATGCTTTTATTTCAATATAAAGTATATACTTTATAAGTATAAATAAAGTAAAATAAAACATTCGTAGTTTTCAAATAAATAATACAATTTATTAATAAATTAAAAAAAAACGAATGTTTTTATTTCAATGTAAAGTATATACTTTATAAGTATAAATAAAGTAAAATAAAGACATTCGTATTTTTTAAATAAATAATACGATTTATTAATAAATTTAAATTTTGGTTCATCTTGAGACACCCTTTGTATATCATATAATTGGTTCGATTATATTTTTTATATTATTCATTATATATATCATATAATCGACCCGATCATATTTATCGTGTTATACTTTATATTAAAATACAAACATTCGTATTTTTTAATGGACTGACATTTTAATTTATTAATAAATCAAAATTTCAATACATTAAAAAATACGATTGTTTTTATTTTACTTTATTTATACTTATAAAGTATATAATATAATTTATACTGAAATAAAAACATTCCTATTTTTTAATGGATTGAAATTTTGATTTATTAATAAATCGTATTATTTATTTAAAAATACGAATGCTTTGATTTCAATATAAAGTATATACTTTATAAGTATAAATAAAGTAAAATAAAACATTCGTAGTTTTCAAATAAATAATACAATTTATTAATAAATTAAAAGGAAACGAATGTTTTTATTTCAATGTAAAGTATATACTTTATAAGTATAAATAAAGTAAAATAAAACCATTCGTATTTCTTAAATAAATAATACGATTTATTAATAAATTAAAATGTCAGTCCATTTTGAGGCAGATACATATAATTGATTCGATTATATTTTTTATATTATTCATTATATGTATCATATAATCGACCCGATCATATTTATCGTGTTATACTTTATATTAAAATACAAACATTCGTATTTTTTAATGGACTGACATTTTAATTTATTAATAAATCAAAATTTCAATACATTAAAAAATACGATTGTTTTTATTTTACTTTATTTATACTTATAAAGTATATAATTTATATTGAAATAAAAACATTCGTATTTTTTAATGGATTGAAATTTTGATTTATTAATAAATCGTATTATTTATTTAAAAAATACGAATGCTTTGATTTCAATATAAAGTATATACTTTATAAGTATAAATAAAGTAAAATAAAACATTCGTAGTTTTCAAATAAATAATACAATTTATTAATAAATTTAAAAAAGAACGAATGTTTTTATTTCAATGTAAAGTATATAAAACAAAATAAAAACATTCGTAGTTTTCAAATAAATAATACAATTTATTAATAAATTTAAAAAAAACGAATGTTTTTATTTCAATGTAAAGTATATACTTTATAAGTATAAATAAAGTTATACTTTGGATTAAAATAAAAACATTCGTATTTTTTAAATAAATAATACGATTTATTATAAATTAAAAAAAGTAGTATATAGTAATACTTCATATATCATATAAAGTATATTTATCGTTTATACTTTATATTAAAATATTCGTAAATAAAAACATTCGTATTTTTTAAATAAATAATACGATTTATAAATAAATTAAAATGTCAGTCCATTTTGAGACACTTTTTATATATCATATAATCGATTCGATTATATTTATTATACCATTCATTATACATATCATATAATCGACCCGATTATATTTATCACGTTAACATTTTCTCTGCAGACTCACACAAAAAGTGACCTCTGCCATTTTCTCCTGTATTCCCACAAGTTGCAATTTTTTCAAGACTTTTTCTACCGTCTAGCGAACACACCTTTTCGTCGTCCCATAAGAATTCGGGTCGTCCCCGTGCACTTGGAAAAAATTCTTCTGTTCGACGGTGTCCGAACGTTAATGTCGGCAACTGTACACGTCGAAAAGACTGCGTGCCGATCTACTGAAGTTACACACGCTCTTTCCAGGATCCGGCAATGCCATAATCTCATACGAGCACGCGAGGCATCGTAAAACGCACAACTTGTAATCATGCTTTTTCTACTCCATTGTTGCCGTTTTTTCAGAGATTTTATCATCAAATGTCACAGCAGGAATCCCAGTGCTTCCATGGTGGACAGGTAAAGACACAGAAAATCTTATCGTGTTACTTCTAAGTTTAGACGACGGCCGAACGATCCTTCGGGATCGACGGCGTTGAGGATCAAAACGGAATTTGTACGAAGCGATCGCCAAATGATTTAGTGCGAAATGTTTCTGAGGAACTGTGGCTAGAGTCATGGGGAAAAAGTTGAGAATTTTTGGGGACAGAGCTGGTTTCATGTGGTTAGAAATAAAAGTAATGTGTGTAATTATTGAAATAGTGGGATTTCATATGGCATTTTTTCATGAATGGGTGGAAGATGTTTAAAAAATATGCTTTTGGATAAGATAAAGATGACGTGTCAAATAATGTTAACGATAGAGAAACAATGTTTTTCAGATAGAGTAACTAAAGTAATGAACAGGTTTGTTTATTAATGAGGCCATTTTGATGTGTCACTGGAGAAAAAGTTAACAACAATTTTTGGGAAAAAAGATGATTTCTTGTGGTTAGAAATAAAAGGAACATATGTGATTTTTGAACTGGAGGTATCAAATACTTTGATTTCGTATGACATTTTTTAATAAACAGGTGGAAGAGGTTTAAAAAATATTGTTTTGGATAGGTTTGGTTGAAAGAGAACATTTAAATTATTGTTAGCGATTGAGAAATAATGATGGAGTGTCTAGAGTAATAGACAGGTTTGTTCACTAACAAGGCCATTTTGATGCTTCAGTAAAGAAAAAGTTGACAATTTTCGTTGACAGTGCTGATTTGTTGTCGTTAGAAATAAAAGTAACATGTGTAATTTTTGAAGTGAAGGTATCAAAAAGTTTTATTTCGTATGACATGTTTTAATAAACGAGTGGAAGATATTTAAAGAATATTGCTTTAGGTAGATTTTTGAAAGGATAAGCAATTGAGAAATAATGATTTCAATAACGCACAGTAGAGAATGACATTTTTTAATAAACATGTGAAAGATATTTAAAAAATATTGTTTTGGATAGGTTTGGTTGAAAGATGACGTTTCAATTAATGTTAACGATAGAGAAATAATGATTCTCAGATAGTATGACTAGAGTACTGCACAAATTTGTTTATTAATGAGGTAATTTTGATGCTTCACTGGAAAAAAAATTGACGACGATGTTTATAGACAGAGTTAATTTGTTATCGTTAGGAATAAAAGTAACGTGTGTGATTATTGAAATACTTTGATTTTGTGTGAGATTTTTTAATAAACCGGTGAAAGATATTTAAAAAATAATGCTTTGGGCAGGTTTGGTTGAAAGATAACATTTAAATTAATGTTATCGATAGACAAACAATGTTTTTCAAATACAGTGACTAGAGTAATGCACATTAGAGTATGACATTTTTTACTATATATGTGAAAGATATTTAAAAAATATTCTTTTGGATAGGTTTGGTTGAAAGGTGACGTTCCAGTTAATGTTAACGATAGAGAAATAATGATTCTCAGATAGAGTAAGTAGAGTACTGCACAAATTTGTTTATTAATGAGGCAATTTTGATGCTTCACTGGAAAAAAAAATTGACGACGATGATTATAGACAGAATTAATTTGTTATCGTTAGAAATAAAAGTAACGTGTGTGATTATTGAAATACTTTGATTTTGCGTGAGATTTTTTTGAAAACCGCGTGAAAGATATTTAAAAAATACTGCTTTTAATAGGTTTGGTTAAAAGAGAATATTTAATTTAACGTTAGCAATTGAGAATTAATGTTTTTCAGATAAGTGACTAGAGTAATGCTCATTAATGAGGCCATTTTGATAAATTCAGTAAAGAAAAAGTTGACAGTTTTTGTGGACGAAGATGATTTGTTGTGGTTAGAAATGAAAGTAATATGTGTGATTTTTGAAGCGAAGGTATCAAATACTTTGATTTCGTATGATATTTTTTAATAACCGCGTGAAAGATATTTAAAAAATACTGTTTTGGATAAGTTTGTTTGAAAAATAACGTTTCAATTAATGTTAACGATTGAGAAATAATGATTCTCAGATAAAGTGACTAGAGTAATGCACAGATTTGTTTATTAATGAGCAAACTTTTTTTCCTGAAAAGGTATGGCCTAGGACGATACAGGAACGTTTTTTGATCGTTTAAAAATATTTGTGTATTTAATTATATTGGTGGTTGTACACACATCAAAAAAAGAAAGAGATTCTTAGTAAACGTAGGCGCTTATGGTAGGTCGCACCATAAATTGCGTCGGACATAACTCAGAAACATTTCGCAACGTTTATATTATTGGTTTCCGGGTCCGGAACCGAATAATATGAAGAATCATGGCCACGAAAGCGTCAAATCTAAAATCTCGCAACATGTTAACCCCTTGCCGTACTTTGACGGGTCTGACTCGTGGTCAGAATTTCGGGCCAAACGCGAATATCACGAATTAGACTCGTAGCCCTAATAACATGTCAAACATGGATATCACGAATGTGACTCGTGATAAAAATTTGTATATTCTCTCAGAAATACATATATGTATACACACACATATATGCACATATAAAATAATTTATTTGGTTTTTTTTATAATGAATTTGAAAGAAAAACTTTATAAAAATAATTTGATTGGCTTTTTTTACGTGTATATTTACATATTTTAAATAATTAATAATAAAAATATATGATAATAAAAATGATAAATATATATATATATATATATATATATATATATATGTATATACGTTAAAGAAGCCAATCAAATTATTTTTATCAAGTTTTTGCTTCAAGTTCATTATAGAAAAAAACCAAAGAAATTATTTTGTATGTGTTTATATGTACATATATATAAGTGAATTAAATGGTTTTGATATGAACTTGAAGCAAAAACTATAAAAAAATAATTTGACTGTTTTATGTATGTATATATATAATATAAATTAATAATAATTATTTGTATATATATATATTTTTTTAAGTTGTACATATATGTATATATATAAAAGACAATTAAATTGTTTTCCAAAGTTTTTGTTTCAAGTTCATTATAAAAAAAACCCTAATATACAATATTATATTATTAATATAATATATAATTGATATACAATTCAATTCAATGATTTTGAAATAAACTTGAAGCAAAAAGTCTAAAAAAATAATTTGGCTTTTTTATATATGCATATATATATTACATTTTATGCATGCATAAATATATATCTGTTTCAATTATATTTCAAATTATTTTTTTAGAGTTTTTGCTTCAAGTTCATTTAAAAATAATTGAATTGAATTGTATATTAGTTATATATTACATTAATATTGTATTCTGATATATATATATATATATATATATATATATATATATTACAATTAATAATAAATAATAAGAAAAAAAAAATTTAAGTTGTACATATATATATATATAAAAGACAAGTAAATTGTTTTTTCAACATTTTTGCTTCAAGTTCATTACAAAAAAAACCAATTAAATTATTTGTATATGTATATATACATATTTCTGGGAGAATATATAAATTTTGATCACGAGTTACACCCGTGTTATTCATGTTTGACACGCCATTACGACTGCGACTCTTACTCGTGACACATACACAAAGAAGCCAATTAAACTATTTTTTAAAAGTTCTCGCATCAAGTTCATTTGAATTCCACAAGAACGCCATCGCATGAAGTTAACAAGCGCACGGCTATTTGACAGGCAGTCGCAAGATATAATTTGCTTGAAGTTCCGACAATACGTCTCAGCCGCTTTGGCTCAAAAGAGGCGAACGTTTCTGCGCATCGCTCGAAATTCTTCCGAGTCAAACGGCAAGGAGTTAATTGGCGTGTCGCCTTGAAAGCGAAAAGGCCGGATCAATTGATGAAACGGAAAACTGCGCATTCCGCTTTCTCATTGTTTCACCTCCGTCCGCTTCGAGTCACAAGCAGCTTCCTTTTCTGTTCGGTTGCGATTCTTTCGACAACTGTTCTGCCCAGACGTGCTTACACGAAACTCTGCTTTGCACCGCGTGAACACGCGTGACTTTTCACACGGCACGCGTTCACTTCCAATTTCCAAGCGTGCTACTTTTGGATGAAACGCACGTTTTTGCAAGCGCGCGACTTTTGTATGAAACGCACGTTTTTGCCAACGGCTTCTGACGCTAAATTACTCGGCTTTTTTTAAATTTTTGGGCGTTGAATGGTATTCCGTGAAATTGGGTGAAAATTAGATTTTTGGTGAACAACGAATTTATGGGTATTTTCGGAAAACTGAAAGGTGGAAGGGAAAAAGATTTAGTGAAAAATCGGACATTCCTTATATGTGGTCATATAGATTTTTTTTTCGAACGTTCTGGAAGTGATTGTATGCATGGTTTTAACTTAGAAAAATTGTGAGTCAATATTTAGTATAAAGAAAATGGAACGAAAACGGTTTTGACGTGTAAAATTCATTTGGGGGTCTGTAAGAAATTGTGAACATTTTAAAATCAGGGGAAAACAACTTTTTCATTCAGAAATTCATAGCTTCTTTAATTTTGCTGGTTATAGTCCACATTTTGGTTTTTATATTCTTGAGATACCATATATCAAGAAAAAATTGGTCCGCTCTAAGGCGATTCAAGAAATATAATTATTTTGAACATTATATGAGACGGATATTTAAAACTAAGAAATACACGATTCACGACAAAATTTATGTTTCTGCCAACGGGTTCTGGCCCTAAGTTACTCGCATTTTTTTTAATTTTCGGGCGTCGAACGGTATTCCGTAAAATTGGGTGAAAATTAGATTTTTGGTGAACAACGAATTTATGGGTATTTTCGGAAAACTGAAAGGTGGAAGGGAAAAAGATTTAGTGAAAAATCGGACATTCCTTATATGTGGTCATATAGACTTTTTTTTAACGTTTTGGAACTGATTGTATGCAAGATTTTGACTTAGAAAAATTATGAGTTAATATCTAGTATAAAGAAAATGGAATGAAAATGGTTTTGACGTGTGAAATTCATTTGGAGGTCTGTAAGAAATTCTGAAAGTTTAAAAATCAGGGGAAAGCAACTTTTTCATTCAAAAATTCATAGCTTCTTTAATTTTGATTATTATTGTCCACAATTTAGTTTTTATAATCTTGAGACAACGTACATCAAGAAAAAAATAGTCGGCTCTAAGACGATTCACAAAGTATAATTTGTTTGCACATTATAGGAGAGGGATATTTAAAACTAAGAAATACACAATTCGCGACAAATTTTATGTTTCTGCCAACGGCTTCTGGCACTAAGTTACTCGCCTTTTTTTAGAGTATTTTGAAACGCAAAAATTGTCGGGTGTCGAACGGTATTCCGTGAAATTGGGAGAAAATGAGATTTTTTTTTGGTGAACAACGTATTTCTGGAAAACTGAATGATGGAAGAGAAAAAGATTTGGTGAAAAATCGGACATTCCTTATAGGTGGTCGTATAGATTTTTTTTCGAACGTTCTGGAGCTGATTGTACGCATGATTTTGACTTAGAAAAAATGTGAATCAATATTTACTACAAAAAAAATGGAACAAAAATGGTTTTGACGTGTAAAATTTATTTGGAGGTCTGTAAACAATTCTGAAAGTTTACAAATCAGGGAAAAACAACCTTTTCGTTCAAAAATTCATAGCTTCTTTAATTTTGATTATTATTGTCCACCATTTGGTTTTTGTGATCTTGAGATAACGTATATCAAGAAAAAAAATTGTCCGCTCTAAGACGATTTAAAAAGTATACTTATTTTGAACATTATATGAGAGGGATGTTTAAAACTAAGAAATACATGATTCACGACCAATTTTGTGTTCCTGCCAACGACTTCTGGCGCTAAGTTACTCGCTTTTTTTAGATTATTTTGAAACGCGAACATTTTCGGGCGTCGTACGGTATTTGGTGAAATTGGGTGAAAATTAATTTTTTTGTGAACAACGAATTTCTGGGTATTTCCGGAAAACTGAATGGTGGAAGGGAAAAAAATTTGCTGAAAAATACTTTGTAGGTAGAATTTTGACCCTAATCACTCACACCTCTGAAAAGTCGGACATTCCTTATAGGTGGTCGTATAGATTTTTTTTTCGAACGTTCTGGAACTGACCGTATGCATGATTTTGACTTAGAATAATTCAGAGTCAATATTTAGTATAAATAAAATGGAATGAAAATGGTTTTGACGTGTGAGATTCATTTGGAAGTCTGTAAGAAATTCTGAAAGTTTAAAAATCAGGGGAAAACAAGTTTCTCATTAAAAAATTCGTAGCTTCTTTAATTTTAATTATTATTGTCCACAATTTGGTTTTTATAATCTTGAGATAACGTACATCAAGAAAAAAATAGTCGGCTCTAGGACGATTCACAAAGTATAATTTGTTTGAACATTATAGAAGAGGGATATTTAAAACTAAGAAATACACGATTCACGACAAATTTTATGTTTCTGCCAACGGCTTCTGGGGCTAAGTTACTCGCCTTTTTTTAGAGTATTTTGAAACGCGAAAATTTTCGGGCGTCGAACGGTATTTGGTGAAATTGGGTGAAAATTAGATTTTTGGTGAACAACGAATTTATGGGTATTCTCAGAAAACTGGATGGTGGAAGGGAAAAAGATTTGCTGAAAAATACTTTGTAGGTAGAATTTTAACCCCAGTCACTCACACCTCTAAAAAGCAGAACATTCCTTATATCTGGTCCAATAGATTTTTTTTTTTCGAACGTTCTGGAACTGATTGTATGCATGATTTTGACTTAGAAAAATTCTGAGTCAATATTTAGTATAAAGAAAATGGAACGAAAATGGTTTTGACGTGTAAAATTCATTTGGGGGTCTGTAAAAAATTCTGAAAGTTTAAAAATCAGGGGAAAACAACTTTTTCATTAAAAAATTCATAGCTTCTTTAATTTTAATTATTATTGTCCACAATTTGGTTTTTATAATCTTGAGATAACGTATATCAAGAAAAAAAATAGTCCGCTCTAAGACGATTCAAAAAGTATAATTATTTTGAACATCATATGAGAGGGATATTTAAAACTAAGAAATACACGATTCACGACAAATTTTATGTTTGAATCAACTTTTATTCATCCGTAAGAATTAATAATAATGAAAAACAAGTATTTGTTTAAAAATATAACATATTTATTAACAAAAATAAAAAAATAGGACTTTTACTTTATACCCACACATTCATGGCATAATGGACTGCGATGCTCTGTTAATAATGGTGGTATTGTATTGATATTTTTGTAGTATGGGGTAAAAGAGATTTGTTGAGAAATACATTAAAACGTTAAACGTGCAGTCCGTTTTATGTGGCTTTCCGTGCATAAACTATAAGTATGAATAAATCAAAGGGAACGAGCCGAAAATTACATTTTTGCGTAAAGTGGTCAATGTAAGTTGTTAAAGGAGTGTAACCAAATATTTTAATGTCGTATGCTTTATAAAGTATAGTACAGGGTGTTCGAAAAAAGGCATACATACTATTAAAATACATAAATGTATAATTCTGAACACGTCGCATACAATACCGGCAAGTCCAGATTGCAAAAAATAGTAGCAAATTAATAATTACGTTTCTATTGCTTGTTACACAAGAAATAATTTACAATATTAATACTTTAAGGACCGCTAAGAAGTCTGTAAAAGAGACGCCTGGGACCGCAGGTTTTTGGAAAACTTGTACGTTAGAAAAAAGCATAACTTTGTTATTTATGAAGCAATTTTTGGGGAACTTTTAAAATTTGTATAATTTTCGGACCGTACTTTTAGGTATTATTAAAAAAAATTATGTTTTTTAATCATTACAATTTTTTTTACTTAGAAAATCAATTTGTATGAAATTTATAGAAATTGTGAAATAGGATGCATTTTAGGTATTACTTTAAAAAATTATTCAAAAAATTATTTAAAGAAATTATCATAAAATTTGATTTAAAAGTCAATTTTATCAGAATTTCTAGTAGTTTTTTAAAGTATGATAAGTTTTATGGCATCGCATATAAACATTTTTTGTCATGACGCATATGGTGCGTCATCAATTTTGACTGAATCAAATATTACAATTTTTTTAAATTGTCGTCATGACGCAGTTTTTTAAAGTATGATATTGCGTGAAACACTTGTAAAAAAAAACGAAAAAAACGTCTTATTTAAGTTAAAATTTTACGAAATAACTAAAAAATTATATATTTTTAAATTCAAATAAATACAATGTATTCATAATTTGTAACTGACAATCGATATATTTTGCAATTAAAATTCAGTCTGCTCAACTTGCGCTCTTTCATAAAATATTTTATATATATTTCATATATATATATAATGGACAATTTTTGTTTCTTATTTTTTATTTTCCTGGGTTTTTATTTATAAATCATGATTAAACATGTCTCACTCAAAAATCAACGTCACATGAAACACGTCTTATTTAAGTTAAAATTTTACAAAATAACTAAAAAATTATATATTTTTCAAATTCAAATAATGAAACGTATTTCATAATTTATTTCGGTTACAATCAATATATTTTGCAATTAAAATGCAGTCTGCTCAACTTGCGCTCTTTCATAAAATATTTTATATATATTTTATATATATATATGAAATATATCAAATATAAAATCCCTCATAAACCGCATCTTCTTTTCTCCTTCTTCACTTTCAATTGATCACAAACCCTTCGAAAATGGTCAGAAATTCGTTGTTCCGCAAGAATCAACAAATACTTCCTTCACTAATCTTTCGAACACAATCCTCGCGACACGTATAGTACTTTCAGTCACAGCCGTTGCAAAAACGTGAATACCTAAAAACTGAAATATGTATAAGTATCGAGTGACGTAGGAAGTTCCGTGTTGAAGCGCGTAAAAGAACGCTTCAGCTGCTTTTGTGTCGCGAGTGACGGAAGAGGCGGTGTACGAAAGATATCGGTAACTAATGAGATTGATTGTGTGTGGCAATGAAACGCAGGGCCGAGAAGGAGAGGGCACAGACGCCACCGTTCAATCCGGACTCGAAGGACTGTGGAATCCTGAGCTGCAGACCGGCCTTCATTCAGAGGTTCGCCGGAATAAAGGTGCGTGCACTTTTACCTTGCTCCTTTTGTCCGGCGGGAACATTCTTTCGACGCAGGACAACCTGAAAATATTCGCCTCGAGCGAATGGCGAACGCTAGTAAGCGTGCTGCTGAAAAAATGTACAAGTTTGGATCAGTCGATTTCGGATTTTCGGGTTACTGCTATATTTAACAAAAATGCCGATTATGTCAAAAAACGGTTAAATGTATTTGCCGAGAATATTGCTGGTTTGAAAGTTTTATTTTGAGAAGGACACTCTGTCGATGCAGGATCCTGTTAGAATGTTTATTCATTATAGATCGTTCGACCGGTGATGTTGATGAAAAAAAATATGCAAAATTGTACCAGCCAATTTAGTGCTTTTGTAATGAGGAAATATTAAATTATAGGCTGACTGAAGTATTGGATTACATGAATAAAATGCTCGCTCGAAGGCTACTGGTGAATATTAGTAAAGGTGCTGCTGAAAAAATGTGGAAGTTTGGATCAGTCAATTCCGGTGTTTGGTGTTACTCAAAATTGTGCGTTAATGAAAATATTATAATATTCAACAAAAATGTCGATCATGTTAAAAAATTGTTAAGTGTATTCGCTGAGAGTATTGCTGCTGCAAACATTTTTATTTTGAGAAGGACATTCTGTCGATGCAGGATGCTGTTACAATGTTCATTCGTTATAGAGGATTCTACCGGTGATGTTAATGAAGAACATATGTAAAATGACACCATCCAATTTAGTGTTTTTGTAATGAAGGAATATCAAATTATAGGCTAGGATTTAAATATTTAAGTACTCGAACAAAATGTTCTTTTGGAGGCTGAAGAAATGTGAAATCTTGGATCAGCCGATTCCAAGGTTTCATGTTATTGAAAATTGAGCTTTAATAAAAATATTATAATATTCAACAAAAATGTCGATCATGTTAAAAAAACTGTTAAGTGTATTCGCCGAGAGTATTGCTGCTGCAAACATTTTTATTTTGAGAAGGACATTCTGTCGTTGCAGGATCCTGTTACAATGATCATTCGTTATAGAGCGTTCTACCGGTGATGTTAATGAAGAAAATATGTAAAATTACACCATCCAATTTAGTGTTTTCGTAATGAAGGAATATTAAATTATAGGCTAGGGTTTAAATATTTAAGTACTCGAAGAAAATGTTCTTTTGGAGGCTGAAGAAATGTGGAATTTTGGATCAGCCGATTCCGAGGTTTTGTTTTATTTAAAATTGAGCGTTAATAAAAATATTATAATATTCAACAAAAATGTCGATCATGTCAAAAAATTGTTAAGTGTATTCGCCGAGAGTATTGCTGCTGCAAACATTTTTATTTTGAGAAGGACATTCTGTCGTTGCAGGATCCTGTAACAATGTTCATTCGTTATAGAGCGTTCTACCGGTGATGTTAATGAAGAAAATATGTAAAATTACACCATCCAATTTAATGTTTTTGTAATGAAGGAATATTAAATTATAGGCTGGGGTTTAAATGTTTAAGCACTCGAACAAAATGTTCTTTTGGAGGCTGAAGAAATGTGGAATCTTGGATCTGTCGATTCCAAGGTTTAGTGTTACTGAAAATTGAGCTTTAATAAAAATATTATAATATTCAACGAAAATGTCAATCATGTTAAAAAACTGTTAAGTGTATTCGCCGAGAGTATTGCTGCTGCAAACATTTTTATTTTGAGAAAGACATTCTGTCGATACAGGATCCTGTTAGAATGTCCATTCGTTATAGAGCGTTCTACCGGTGATGTTAATGAAGAAAATATGTAAAATTACACCATCCAATTTAGTGTTTTCGTAATGAAGGAATATTAAATTATAGGCTAGGGTTTAAATATTTAAGTAGTCGAACAAAATGTTCTTTTGGAGGCTGAAAAAATGTGGAATCTTGGATCTGTCGATTCCACTGTTTCGTGTTACTGAAAATTGAGCGTTAATAAAAATATTATAATATTCAACAAAAATGTCGATCATGTTAAAAAATTGTTAAGTGTATTCGCCGAGAGTATTGCTGCTGCAAAGATTTTTATTTTGAGAC
Source organism: Cryptocheilus praepositus (assembly GCA_033815515.1). NCBI lineage: Eukaryota > Metazoa > Arthropoda > Insecta > Hymenoptera > Pompilidae > Cryptocheilus > Cryptocheilus praepositus. The sequence continues at coordinate 1,924,299 of JAWWQZ010000151.1, forward strand.
GGACATTCTGTCGATGCAGGATCCTGTTAGAATGTTCATTCGTTATAGAGCATTCTACCGGTGATGTTAATGAAGAAAATATGTAAAATTACACCATCCAATTTAGTGTTTTTGTAATGAAGGAACATTAAATTATAGGCTAGGATTTAAATATTTAAGCACTCGAACAAAATGTTCTTTCGGAGGCTGAAAAAATGTGTCCTGTTAGAATGTTTATTCGTTATAGAGCATTCTACCGGCGATGTTATTGAAGAAAATATGTAAAATTACACCATCCAATTTAGTGTTTTTGTAATGAAGGAATATTAAATTATAGGCTAGGATTTAAATATTTAAGTACTCGAACAAAATGTTCTTTTGGAGGCTGAGGAAATGTGGAATCTTGGATCTGTCGATTCCAAGGTTTCGTGTTACTGAAAATTGAGCTTTAATAAAAATGTTATAATATTCAACAAAAATGTCGATCATGTTTTAAAACTGTTAAGTGCATTCGCCGAAAGTATTGCTGTTTTAAAAATTTTATTTTGAGAAGGACATTCTGTCGATGCAAATAAAAAAATACGTAAAATTACACCAGCAAGTTTAGTGCTTTTGTAATATAGAAAATAAAAAATGATGGCCTGATTGAAATATTGGAGTACGTGAATTAAATGTTTGCTGGGAAGCTACTGGTGAAGATTAGTAAACATAGTCCTGCAAAAATGTAGAATCTCAGATATGTCGATTTCGGGTTTTCACCTTATTGAAAATTGAGCGTTAATAAAAAATACTCCTATATTAAACAAAAAAGTCAATCATGTCGATCATGTTAAAATATTGTTAAGTATATTCGCAGAAAGTATTGTTGCTTTGAAAGTTTTATTTTGAGAAAGACATTCTGTCCATGCAGGTTCCTGTTAAAATGTTCATTCGTTATAGAGCGTTCTACCGGCAGTGTTGATGAAAAAATATGCAAAAGTACACCAGCAAATTTAGTGCCTTTGTAATATAGAATATAAAAAATTAGAGGCTGATTTAAATATTAGAAAACTCGGATGAAATATTCGCCTCGAGCGAATGGCGAACGCTAGTAAGCGTGCTGCTGAAAAAATGTGAAAGCTTTGATCAGTCGACTTCGAAGTTTTCGCCTTACTGAAAACAAAAATGTCGATCATATCGATCATACCGATCATGTTAAGAAATTCTTGAATGTATTCGCCGAGAGTATTGCTGGTTTGAAAGTTTTATTTTGAGAAGGCCATTTTGTCCATGCAAGATCCTGTTAAAATGTCTACTTAGTCATTACAGCGCGGTTTACATTCTACTAGTGATGTGGATAAAACATATGCAAAATTATACCAGTTAATTTAGTGCCTTTTAAATACAGAAAATAAAAAATTATAGGCTGATTTAAATATTAGAATAGTCGAATGAAATGTTCTTTTGAAGCCTAATGGTGAATGCTAGTCAACGTGCTGGTGAAAAAATGTGGAAGGTTGGATGAGTCGATTCCGGGTTTTTTCTTACTGAAAATTGCGCCTTAATAAAAATATTGCAGTACTCAACAAAAGTGTCGATCATGTCGATCATGTTAAGAAATTCGAAAGTGTATCTCGCCGAGAGTATTGTTGCTTTGAAAGTTTTATTTTGAGAAGGCCATTGAATTTCTTTTTCCGTTTCACTTCACTTCTCGTTTGCTATATGCTTACGAATCATCCTGTATAAGACACTGGTCCATACGAGATATACAAAGCTGATACATGATTCACCTTCAGATCCGCTTTAAGTTATCTTTACTCTCGAACAACAGACTAAGACGCACCATACTGCAATTAACTCTTTCGAGACGGAAGCTTTTTTGAAGAAAATAAAAGAGACAAGTTACATTTCTAATACTTTAGGTGAAGAATTTATTCATTATAATAAGGTAAGAGAAAAAAAATATTTTATATCAGTACCAAGTTACATTTTGCAGACAGATTACATTTCTAATACTTTTGGTGAAAAATTTATTCATTATATTTGGGTAAAAGGAATAAAATGATATTTTTATACATCAGTGCAAATTTCATGAAAATCTATTTGTGTCACAAAAAGTCAAAGTGAACTGTTGTTTGATGACTTATCGAATGCGTCAAATAACACTTTTGTTATTTCAAAATTCGTGTTTTACTTGGTAAGGAAACAGCTTGTTAAAAATCATTTATATTTTCAACCATTTAATGATAATTTATAACTAATATAAATATAATAATTTAAAACTAATATAAATATAGTAATTTAAAATCATTTAATGATCCTTTATAACTAATAATAATATAATAATTTAAAACTGTTTTATGAAATAAGCAGTAATTCTAAAAAAGTAAAAGCATGACGCGTAGAAGTAAAGAAAATGAATGTCAAAGTAAATTGTTGTTTGCTGATTTATCGGATGCACCAAATAATACTTTTGTTATTTCAAAGTTCGTGTTTTAATCGATAAGGAAACAGCTTTTTAAAAATCATTTATATTTTCAATGGTTTAATGATAAATTATAACTAATACAAATATATTAATTTAGAAATAATATAAATATAGTAATTTAAAACCATTTAATGATAATTTATAGCTAATAATATTGTAACAATTTCAAACTATTTTATGAAATAGGTACTAATTCTAAAATCGTGGAAGCATGACGCATAAAATTAAAGAAAATGAAAATCAAAGTGAATTGTTGTTTGATGATTTATCGAATACACCAAATAGCACTTCAGATGAAAATGTACTCTGTGAAAATGTGTTGATTGATATGTAAATTGTTAAACGTCAAAATGGTTTTGCTTCTGTTTCAGGTGTTCGTGTTCCTCCTTTCGTTCCTTGTCACATTACAGCAGGCGCTTAGTTCAGGTTACATTAATTCTGTGATCACGACGATCGAGAAAAGATTCGAGATCCCGTCCAGCCTTTCGGGCCTAATCGCGAGCTCCTACGAAATAGGCAACGTCATTACAGTCATCTTCGTCAGCTACCTTGGAAGTCGCAGACATATACCCGTGTGGATAGCAATTGGTAAGAAACAAAGCTCCTTCTTGTTAACACATTTGAAGCGAGAATTTATTTTAAAAGCGATCCCCAGGAACAAGCATTTTTGTTCTATGTCAAAGACTTTTAACACGAGGAATGTTTAAGAGACGAGAAATGAAAATGACAGGCATTTTTCATATAAAAAAAAATAAAACATTTTTCATATAAAAAAGTAAATACATAATCAATTTTTCATATGAAAAAAGTAACAGCCCCAGAAATTTCAAAAATTCTGAAACAGTTAGTTTCTTCCACTTATCTTCCAAAATTTTTCGAGGGTACTCATTACACACCATGAAGAAAAAGATAAGACACAGTTGTAGTAGAATAATATATATTTTACAAAGAGTAAACAGACATAAAATGACAAAATTGTATATTGGGATCTTTGCCTAGGCATATGCTGCGAAAAATAATTTAATCCGAATAGTTTGCTTTTATTCCAATAATTTTTAATTTTAGGACATGCTGTGACAAGTATTTTTCATATAAAAAACATGGTGTGTGGAATTGGCTGTTCAGAATATTTTCAGTAAAAACAGTGGATTACAGACCACGTGTGATGCTGAAGAAAAAGATAAGACACAGTTATAGCAGAATATTGTATATTTTAATAAGAGTAAACAGACATTGAATGATAAAATGATATATTGGAACCTACATTATTCCAGAAGTAGCCACTTACATAATTCTCATGTTACACTAAATGATATCCGAAATGTAATATACTTTATGAAAATTTAATATATGAATCCAATTTAATATGCTATACTATATACAATACTATACAGTATGAATCTAATTAAATATATGAATCTAAAAATTAATGTATGAATCATTTAGGTAGCTGAATTAATAATGATATCCATATATGATTTATTTCGTATAAAATGGTGAAATTTCAGAGAAAATTGCTTTATTCAAATTATATTTTGGATGAATCTTTATTACTTTATATTTGATGAAATAAAAATGAAATTCATTGCTTATATTTTTCTAAGGCGTGATGACGTTGGAAATAATCATCAATATGTCATCTGCCTTTCAATCTATTGTCTGAATATGTTGTAGACAGATATTCGAAATTTTTAATGGATTGAGGTTTCTCATTTATTTTTAATTCCCTTTACTTGTAACACGTAGGGAATATATTAAGCAAAAAAATATTCGGACAAATGTTGTACTTGCTTGCACTTTTTCTCAATAATTATATGTGCAGTGCTTTGAAAATGCATATATATATATATACTATAAGTACAGTGCTTGCGTGTTTAGATAAAATATCCAAATTTCGAAAAAAATTACTCATGACAAAATATTTTTTATATCAATAGAATTATACAGTTTGGTATAATTAAAAATGATTTAAAAGTGAAATCCAATATTCTTGTTTTGTTTGGAAAGAAAATATCAATAACTTTTTCCTTTATACTCATGCGATCATTGATTAATTTTCCTCTATTGAAATCTTTACAAGTGCATTTAATCTATCCTGATCCAAAGTGCCTTTAGAAGTTGCTTTATCCTCTTTAATACTGAAAGTCTCTTTAATGTTAAAGAACAGCGTTTAAGCTCTGATGTACTCAGTCGAATATGTAATGAAAATTTGTATAAATGAGTTGATGATAAAATTAAATATCATAAGTGAGTATAAATTAATTAATAGATACATTTATATACCGAAAGAAATCGAGTGTACTGCGGAATGTGTAATTTTTTTGTGCCCCTTCAGAAGAAACGCTAACTGAATTTTTCTTATTTAAAAAATTCGCTGAATTTTTTCTTATTTTCCCATTACGAAAAAATGTACCTTCTATAAATGCTGTTGCTCGAATTTACTTATCAGCTGATTGACCCTATATTTTATAAATTTTTAATTTAACATTTTTCGTAGATTCAGTTGAGTGCAAGTTGTTAATGCATAGAAAATGCCATGAAAATCATGCGCAAATTTTCTTATTTTCCAAACATGGAATAATATACATTCTATAAATGCTGTTGCTGGAATTCACTTCTCTGTTGATGGACCAAATATTTTTAAAATGTTTAATTTAACATTTTTGTGTCTTCTTAGTAGATTCAGTCGAGTGCAAAAGTTTAATTCATAGAAAATATCATGAAAACCATGTGTAAGTTTTCTTATTTTCCAAATATGGAAACATATGCATTCTGTAAACGCTGTTGCTGAAATTTACTTCTCAGTTGATTGGCCAAATATTTTATAGATTTTTAATTTAACACTTTTCGTATCTCCTCAGAAGACTCAGTTGAGTGCAAAGGTTTACTTCATAGAAAATGCCATAAAAATTATGCGTGAATTTTCTTATTTTCCAATTATTGAAAAATGTGCATTCTACAAACGCTGTGGCTCGAATTTACCTCTCAGTTCATTAACTGAATATTTAATCAATTTTTAATTATAGACATTTCGTGTCTCCTCAGAAGACTCAGTCGAGTGCAACTAATCAATTAATAGAAAATGTCACGAAAATTATGCGTGAATTTTCTTATTTTCCAAATATGGAAAAATATGCATTCGATAAACGCTGCTGCTGTTATTCACTTCTCAATTAATTGACCGGATATTTTATAAATTTGAAATTCAACACTTTTCATATCCTCTCAGAGGGGACACTCGAGTGGAAATTGTTAATCCATAGAAAATGCCATGAAAACCATATATGAGTTTTCGTACTTTCCATCTACGATAAAATATGCTTTCTATAAACGCTGTTGCTGGAATTCACCTCTCAGTTCATCAACTAAATATTTAATCAATGTCTAATTAGAGAGACATTTCGTGTCTCGTCAGAAGACTCAGTCGAGTGCACAGGTTTAATTCCTAGCAAATACCATGGAAACCATGTGTAAATTTTCTTATTTTTCAAATATGGAAAAATATGAATTCTATGAACGCTATTATTTACTTCTATATTAATTAACCGGATATTTTACAGATATTAAATCGAATACTTTTCGTACCCCCTCAGAGGGGGCACTCGAATGGAAATTGTTAATCCATAGAAAATGCCATGAAAACAATACGTGAATTGTTGTACTTTTCAACTACGGCAAAATTTACATTCTATAAGTGCTGTTTATAATTTACATTCTATAAATGCCATGAAAAAAAGTAATATAATTTACATTCTTTAAATGCCATGAAAAAAGTAATATAATTTACATTCTATAAATGCCATGAAAATTATGCGTGAATTTTCTTATTTTCCAATTACGGCAAAATGTACATTCTATAAAACATGTTACTCGAATTCACTTCTCAGTTGATCAACTGAATATTTAATCAATTTCTAATTAGAGACATTTCGTGTCTCGTCAGAAGACTCAGTCGAGTGCACAGGTTTAATTCCTAGCAAATACCATGGAAACCATGTGTAAATTTTCTTATTTTTCAAATATGGAGAAATTTGCATTCTATAAACGCTATTATTTGCTTCTATATTAATTAACCGGATATTTTATAGATATTAAATTGAAGACTTTTCGTATTCCCTCAAAGGGGGTACTCGAATGGAAATTGTTAATCCATAGAAAATGCCATGAAAAGAATACGTGAATTGTCGTACTTTCCAACTATGGCAAAATTTACATTCTATATATTACATTCCCTAATCATTCTATAAATTTACATTCTATAAAAATGCTGTTGTTGGAATTCACTTCTCTATTAATTGACCGGATAATTTATAGATTTTTAACTGAATACTTTTCGTGTGTCCTTAGTAGATTCAGTCGAGTGCAAATTGTTAATTCGTAGAAAATGCCATGAAAATCATGTGCGAATTTTCTTATTTTTCAACTACGGTAAAATGTGCATTCTATAAATGTTGTCACTAGACTTTGCCTCTCACTTGATTAACCGAAAATTAAAATTTTCAATTAAATACTTTTTGTGTCATCTCAAATTGAACAATTCAATGCAACCAACTGTTCCATACACCCCGAAGAATAAACGCAACAAACAGAACAAACAAATAAACCTAAATCCCCTTCCAAAAAAAGCAAATTTTCAACATTTTTTTCTCAGAAACGGTTGCATATAATTGAGCAAACTTTTTTTCTGGAAAGTTATAACCTAGGACAATACAAAATTTTTTATCGATTAAAAATACTTGTGCATTTAATTATATTGGTGGTTTTACACCTATCAAAAAAATGTTTGAATGTGGTTATCGCATGAATCTGAGGTTTCAAATTTTCACGAAAATTAACAAAATGGCGGCGTTTTGTTAAAAAATGGTAAAAAAAGCAATTTTTTGCGCTATAAATAAGACAAAATTATGGGTTATAATCAAAACTTTAACATGATTGAGCTTCATGCGATAACCGTAAGTATGCTGAATATTGTGTTAAAATTTGAAGTCGATGTATAAAACTGTTTTTGAGTAATCATCTACGTTTTTGAGTAATCATCTAATGCGTTGAAACGTTTTTACTAGTCAAAAAGGATGGAATCGCCTAAATCGACACTGGGGTATTAATTCTATGACTATAAACTATCAAAAAACGCAAAAAGAATACCGATTTTTTCGACCCGTCACATTGCAATATCCTCTTAACCCCTTCAGACCCAAATTTTTTTTCGTTTAAGAAAACTTATTTTTTATACTAAAATTAACTTAATTCATGTGAATGGAGGCAACAATATACTTTTTACAGAAATATTGATTTATTTATTTATAATTTGTAAATACACATATTAATGGACATATGGTCCTTGCGCAAAATTTGTAACATTAAGGAGATCCTGCAAAATATTTGTATAAAAAAATAAAATTCGTATTCGTAAAAATAATATACGTAACAAAAATAGAGCAGGAAAAGTTATTATGTATATTACAATGCACCAGGGTCCAAAGGGGTTAAACACTTTTTGTGTCCTTTCAAACAGAACAATCCAATCCAACCGACAACTCTTCCATACATCTCAAAGAATAAACCAGAACAAACAAATAAACCTAAACCCCCTTTCTTTCGCCTTCCGTCGTCGGTTAAAGGCACAAATATCGATCACGTCCCTCAAGGTGTTAATCGGTCATTCTCATCAAACTGCCGCCACTTAATCGCTACCCTGCGTTGTGCCTCAGGTGCAGTTATAATGGGTCTGGGATCGATGATCTTCATGGTGCCACATTTCACGGCCGAGCCGAACCTGACGACCACCACAAACAACTCCAGCTCGGACAACATTTGCCGAGGGGTCTCGCTGCGTGAGCAAGACATGGGATTGGGTAATTATTGCTTTTAGTCCTTCGTTTAGCATGCGAGTGCGGAACAGTTTGATGGCGAAGGGTAAGCAAAAAGTGCAGAAGGTAGGTAGGGATTGCGTGACAAACGCTGATGTGTGGGGACCCTCAATCATTTGCAGGCACTTAGGGTGTTTTGGGGCATGCCGCTGTGTGTTTAGTATTAAGAAATTATATGGATGTATTTAATGTATTTAGGTCGTAATCACTGCTTTTCTGAATGGTATTATTACATTGGTGGGTGTGGGAAGAAAGTATGACATTTGGACAGGTTACTTTTTGTTTTTTATTGTACAGCAACAGTTTTGTTAATGTATGGATTTGTGTATTTTCTTATGTGACAGCAATACCATGAGGAGACTTAACTGAGTTATTTCCATCGTAGCATATACTTATATCTATAGTATATAGAAACACAATTATTCCTTAATTCAGCTTGTCAATTGAAACGTTTCAAACTTTCACTGGTCCGATTATTTCATAACAATATAATTCCCAGTCAAAGCACTAATTTCATGGGCTATTTTTGTAATATACTTCACCATCCATACCATACGGTATAATTTGTTTTAACCAAGTAGAGTATCGGGTTCTACACTTCTATCGCCATGCTTATACTAATATTTTTCTATTAGTACGCTTAAATAAAATGATGCATTAACCTGACAAAATATAGGTAGTTAGGGTGTTTTAGGGTATGCGGCTGTGTGTTTAGTATAAAGAAATTATATGGATGTATTTAAGGTATTTAGGTATTAATCACTGCTTTTCTGAATGGTATTATTACATTGGTGGGTGTGGGAAGAAAATATGGCATTTGGACAGGTTACTTTCTGTTTTTTATGCATAGTGACAGATTTGTTAATGTGTGTTTGTGTGTTTTCTTATGTGACAGCAATACCATGGGGAGACTTAATTGAATCATTCCCATTGTAGCATATATTTATATCTATAGTATATAGAAACACAATTATTCCTTAATTTGGCTTGAAAATTGAAACGTTTAATTTTCTATGTTACATAGCTCATTCTGAAGTGCAACTTTCACTAGTCCCATTATTTCATAACAATATAATTCCTAGTCATATCACTAATTTGATGTACCATTTTTGCAAAATACTTTACAATCCATACCGTATAGTTTCATTTATCTTCTTTAATAAGTAAAGTATTCTGTTCCGCATTTCTATTGCCTTGCTCATACTAATAAATTTCTACTAGTCGCTTAAATAAAATGATGCGTTAACTTGGCAAAACTTTAGGCACTTAGGGTGTTTTAGGGTATGCGGCTGTGTGTTTAGTATTAAGAAATTATATGGATGTATTTAATGTATTTAGGTATTAATTGCTGCTTTTCTGAATGGAACTATTACATCGGTGGGTGTGGGAAGAAAATATGATAGTTGGGCAGGTTACTTTTTGTTTTCATTGCATAGCGACAGATTTGATTTATTAAGCAAATCCCAGGCAGTATCATGTATTTGGGGTATATAATCTGTATTCAGTACTGTGAAACGCATAGTTTTTAAATGTATCAGTTGCATACATGTTGCGTCAAATGTATTTAGGTATTTAGAGCTAATGAGTATTAAGACAAGATTATTTGGTTCTTTAATTGAATTATTTCCGTCATAGCATATACTTATATCTATAGTACAAATTTAATATTGAAAAATATATTTTTTTTTAAATGTATTAGATACACAAATGTTGTACTTAATGTACTTAATCACCAAGAGGCAACAAATGTTGACACAAAATAGTCTATTTGAGTATAATTTGGTTTTATTTTGGTTATATTAAATTTGTATTAGTACGCATAAATAAAATGATGCATTAACTTGACAAAACTTACGTACTTAGGGTGTTTTAGCGTATGTAGCTGTGTGTTTAGTAGTAAGAATTATATGGACATATTCTATTGTACTTAATTGCTGAATTGCAATGAGTGATTAGGCAGGCTGACATGGTTATTATTTTATATGTTTCTAAATGGAACTATGTCTATGGTGTCTGTGGGAAGAAAATCTATGTAGGGTAGTATATATGACATTTCCACAGTTTGCTTTTTGTTTTGATTGCATAGCGACAGATTTGTTAATGTGTGGGTTTGTGTATTTTGTTATGTGACAGGAATAAAATAGGGAGACTTGTAGCTTCAAGATGTTTGTGCAGTTAGTCCATTACGTTACAATAAATGTTGTGTTAATATAAAGACCAACTGTATTGAGGAAACACCTGACAATATCATGTATTCCGTTGTATATTATGCATTCAGTATTGGGAAACACATCGGTTTTAAATGTATCAATTGCATACATGTTGTGTCGAATGTATTTAGTTGTTCAGAGCTAATGAGTATTAAGACAAGATTACTTGGTTATTTAACTGATTATTCCCATTGTAGCATATACTTAGGTCTGTAGTATGCAATTTAATCCTGACAAAATATGTAATTTTTAAATACATTAAATATGCAGATATTAATTAATCATCAAAAGACAATGAGCATTGACACAAAATAGTCTGGGTATAATTTGGTTTCATTTTGGTTATATTAAATTTCTATTAGTACGCTTAAATAAAATGATGCCTTAACTTGACAAAACTTAGGTACTTAGGGTGTTTTGACGTATGTGGCTCTGTGTTTAATATTAAGAACATATATGGATGTATTTAATTGCGGAGCTGCAATGAGCAATTAAGCGGGATTTTATGTGGTTACTATTTACTACTTTGCTGAATGGAACTATTCCTATGGTGGCTGTAGAAAGAAAATATGACAGTTGGACAGGTTATTTTTTGTTTGCATTGCTAGCGACAGATTTGTTATTGAGTGGGTTTGTGTATTTTCTTATGTGACAGCAATACAATGGGGAGACTTAACTGAGTTATTACCATTGTAGCATATACTTATATTTATAGTATACAGAAACACAATTATTCCTTAGTTCGGCTTGAAAATTGAAATGCTTAATTTTGTGTGTTACATAGCTCATTCTGAAGTGCAACTTTCACTAGTTCCATTATTTCATAACAATATAATTCCCAGTTAAAGCACTAATTTCATGTGCCATTTTTGCGAAATACTTTACAGCTCATACCGTATAGTTCCATTTGTCTTCTTTGATAAGTAGGGTATTCTGTTCTGCATTTCTATTGCCTTGCTGATACTAATAAATTTCTATTAGTACACTTAAATGAAATGATGCATTAAACTGACAAAAATGTACGCACTTAGGGTGTTTCAGGGTATGCGACTGTGTGTTTAGTATTAAGAAATTATATGGATGTATTTAATGTATTTAGGTATTAATTGCTGCTTTTCTGAAGGGAACTATTACAATGGTGCGTGTGGGAAGAAAATATGATAGTTGGGCTGGTTACTTTTTGTTTTCATTGCATAGCGACAGATTTGATTCATTGAGCAAATCCCTGACAGTATCATGTATTCGGGTGTATAATATGTATTCAGTTTTGGGAAACGCATTGTTTTTAAATGTTCAGTTGCAAACATGTTGTGTCGAATGTATTTAGTTATTTAAAGCCAATGAGTATTAACACAAGATTACTTGGTTATTGAATTGATTTATTCCCATCATAAGCATATATTTAGACCTATAGTATATATTTAATATTGAAAAATATGTTTTTTTTTTTAATTTATTAGATACACAAATATTGTATTTAGTGTACTTAATCGTCAAGAGGCAGGAAATGTTGACATAAAATAGTCTATTTGAGTATAATTTGGGTTTGTTTCCACGTATGGCTGTATGTTTAGTATGAAGAAATTATATGGATGTATTTAATGTATTTAATTGCTGAATTGCAATGAGCGATTAGGCAGGATTTTATATGGTTATTATTTAATGCTTTGCTGAATGGAAATCATATGGTGACTGTGGGAAGAAAATATGACATTTAGGAAGGTTACTTTTTGTTTCCATAGCATTTATTTGCATAGCGATAGATTTATTAATGAGTGGGTTTGTGTATTTTCTTATGTGACAGCAATACCATGAGGAGACTTAACAAAATGATGCATTAACCTGACAAAATTTAGGCACTTAGGGTGTTTAGCGTATGTGGCTGTATGTTTAGTATTAAGAAATTATATGGACGTATTTAAAGTATTTAATTGCTGAATTGCATTGAGTAATTAGGCACGACTTTTATTATTTAGTTTTTTTGTGAATAGAACTGTTCCTATGGTGTCTGCGAGAAGAAAATATGACATTTGGCCAGGTTACTTTTTGTTTCTATAGCATTTGTTTGCATAGCGACAGATTTCTTAATGTGGGGGTTTGTGTATTATGTTATGTGACAGCAATAACATAGAGAGACTTGCAGCTTTAAGACATTTGGGCAGTTACTCTGTTATGTACAATAAATGTTGCGTTAATGCAAAGACTAACTATATTGTGCAAACCCCTGACAGTATCATATATTCGGTTGTATAATAGGTATTCACTATTGGGAAACGCATCTTTTTAAATGTAACAGTTGCATACATATTGTGTTAAAGGTATTTAGTTATTCAGAGCCAATGAGTATTAACACAAAGTTACATGGAAATAACTGAGTTATTCTCATCGTAAGATATGTTCAGATCCATAGTATGTATTTAATATTGAAAAATATGTTTTTTTAAATCTATTAAATACATAGATATTATGTTTAGTGTACTTAATCATCAAAAGACAAAGAGTATTGATACAAAATAATCTATTTGAGTATAATTTGGTTTTGTTTGCACAATATTTGTGTCTGTGCTATCGTATACTCAGCTGTATATGTTTTCAGTGTTGGGAGACATTGGTTTTTATATATTTCAGATGTGTAGATATTGTGTTTAATTGTTCAATGAAAATGAGTGTTACGACAAGATTACTTGGTTATAATTTAGTTTGGAAACACAATTATTCTTTAATTCAACTTAAGAATTGAAACGTTTAATTTTATCTATCGCATAGCGCACTCTGAACTGCAACTTTCACTTGTCCCATTATTTTATAACAATATAATTCCCAGTCAGAGCACTAATTCCATGTGCCATTTTTGTAAAATACTTTACTATCCATACCGTATAGTATTTTTTGTCTTTTTGAACAAGTAGAATATTCTGCACTTCTATTGCTACGCATAATAAATATCTATTAGTACGCTTAAACAAATGATGCATTAACTTGACAAAATTTGATACGTTACATTTACGTTATTCAATTTTAGTCATATATATCACACCCATGTTAAACAATTTCTGTTAACGCACTCAAATAAAAGTGTGTATTAATTAGGTGAAATTTGATATGTTACAGGTCGACTCTCATCTGGTTTATCATCACCCCCATTGGCTCCGCACAATAACTTACGGGGTGATAACTGTATACAAGGATCTCCATCCACCGCTGGTCCCGTCATGCTATTTGTACTTGCTCAGTTACTATTAGGATGCGGTGGTTCTCCTTTATTTACACTCGGCACCACCTACATAGATGACCATGTGAGACCAGAAAGTGCTTCTTTATATATCGGTATGATCATACTCATTTTCTATAGTATAAATCCAGAATAAAGGGATAACACTCTTAAATCTTCATAACATTTTCATAGGACAAACATGTCAATATATTGACAGTATATTTTTAGATAATTCTATTTTATGTAACAATTATACTGGTACTGAATTTATTAGTGGATTGCTTTGAATGCGGATACTTGGACCGTTTATTTTGAAAGTGGTGTAAGTCAATTTTTTTTGTTTCGAGAAAATGAAAGGTTAGCATATCTGTTAATTAAAAAATGTTGGCAAATTATATGGAGTCTGGCAATGTTTCTACTGATTTATCAATATGTTATTTGATTATACAAATTTGTTTTAGGCGAATTTGATTAAACTAATGTATATTTACGAACTGCAAATGTAAAATAAATGTAAAAAACAATAACATCTCTGGAATTTGGACTTGCACCACTTTCGTAATCAATGATTACACAATTTCCTTTACCGACCAATTTTAATTTGTACAAAACATGGGCATTTTTAAGAAATTAAATCCTAACTAGTTATACATAAAACGTGTACACTAAATTAAGCATAAATTGTGTGATATCTCATTTTTTTTCAAATGGACTTACACCAGTTTCAAAATAAACGGTCCACTTGTTGGTAAATAATTGAACACATGCTTAAATAACTTTTTTTGTCCGTGACGTTGAATATTATGAGACATATTATAACAAATAAAAATGTAGAGAGAAAAGTTTAGGGAAAATACAACACATTGACTTTGTGTTTGTCCATAAATATAAAAACCACAAATTACTTTACATGCTTCAATATAATTTATTATAATATGTGCTTGTAATTTCAAATTATACGAGGTTTCATCATTTTTATTAAAACAAATTTCCAAGCAAAGTAAACAGGATGTACGTAATTTACCTAAATCTATAAAATCCATTATTTCAATTTCATTACAGGCTCACATAAGAAAATTGTAAAGAAACATCATTTACTATATATTTTCTCAATGTATTTACAAATTTCAATTCCAGAGGTATATAAATTTTTTAATTTCTAATTTCCCCCCAAAATTTAAAAAATGTTGTCTGACTTGAAAAAGGTTTTCCTGTTTGAAGAAAAAGTCCCGTATTAATGAATATAGCTGTGTAGTACTACATAATTTAATTGTTCAATATATTTGTTGTTATAGGCTGTATGTACAGTATGGCCGCATTCGGACCAGTATTAGGCTTTCTTCTTGGAGCTTATCTTCTATCATTTCACATGGACTCGTTTTCTGGGACAATCATAAGTATTGGTACGTCAGACATATAATAAAATTTAATCTTTTGAACTCATCTATCAAATGTAACTTGACGTAAATTTTATTAACATGTACTATGTCTATTTACATCCATTTTACATTTAATTACTGTTTTTATTAGAAAATCAACAATACACTTTCGATATTTATAGATGTTTCAATATTTAAATTTATTTTCTACTTTCCCGTTATCCATCAACATTTTCTTTCCTCCACTGAAACATATGAAATTCCAAAAATGTCAGTTTCAATATTATTTTCAAAATAATCAGTAAATTCTGTTAAAAAAAACAATACGCTTTCGATATTTATGGGTGTTTTAATATTTAAATAAATTTTTTTGCTTTCATAAGTATTATCCGTCAACATTTTTTTCTCTTGAACTCACATATTATGAAAAATGTCAGTTCCAATATTATTTTCAAAATAATCAGTAAATTACTAGTTTCTGTTAAAAAAACAACAATACGCTTTCGAAATTTATAGATGTTTCAATATTCAAATAAATTTTTCTGCTTTCCTGTTATCCGTCAACATTTTCTTTCCTTCACTAAAACATATTATAAAATTGCAAAAATGTCGGTCCAATATTATTTTCGAAATAATCAGTAAATTACAAGTTTCTGTTAAAAAAAACAACAATACGCTTTCGATATTTATGGATGTTTCAAGATTCAAATAAATTTTTTTGCTTTCCTGTTATCCGTCAACATTTTTTTTCCTTGGCTGAAACATATTATGAAATTGCAAAAATGTCAGTTTCAATATTATTTTCAAAATAATCAGTAAATTACTAGTATAATACCATTTATATTAAAAATAATATTGGAACTTTGCGGACAACTGATATTTCTTGAAATCTTTAAGTATTTCCTCACTGGAAAATGAGAAAATGCATAAAAATTAAAAAATACTTTAAACGACAGTTGTTTGATTAAAAGCAATGTGAACCGTTTTTTAATTTTTATACATTTTCTAAAAAGTATGAGTAAAAAATACTAAAAGATTACTATTGAAATTACTATTTAAAAGTACCAATTTCGAATAATGCAGAGTTATATGAGTCCAAAGGATTAAATATGTTAACTTTGATCTTGTTGGAATCCGTGAACTTTATTTTTCTCAACAGATCCTGGTGACCATAGATGGGTCGGCATGTGGTGGGGTGGATTCCTACTTTGCGGCCTGCTTCTCATCTTAGTGGCAATTCCGTTCTTCAGTTTCCCGAAAACGCTTCAACGCGAGAAGGAGAAGATTCGTATAATCGAAAAAAATAAACCTGCAACGCAGAAAGACAAAGATCAGGCTAAAGAGCCGAAGAAGGAGAAAGTCGATGATAGTGGTTATGGGAAAGACGTGAAAGGTGAGTAAATCTCATAATATATTCGAAGTTGCGTTTTAAAATAGAATTTCTCTTACTATTTATGTCTGAAGGAATTAATAAATAAACTGAGTAGAAACTGAGATTCGAAACATTTTTGCGATTATGTCTATTGTATCAAGTTATGAATCCATGGTGTTTCTTTAAAAACCAATATTTGTCGATGCATACATAACAAGCATCAAAAATGATAACTTTCTAATGGAATTCATCAGATAATTCAGTTTTGCTATACATATAATAACTGGAAACTCGAACATTATTAGAATTATGTGTATTATATGAAGCTGTGGACTTGATACGATTGTTTGAGAAAGAATATTAGTTAACGCACACTTGTCAAACCATCAAAATAATCATTGCGTAGTGCATTCCATCGGAGAAATGTTTTCATACATTCCAATAATTCTTATTATTAAGACTTAAATGATCGCTCATGAGATTTCTCGTGTTTCAATGTTGAGACGTAAAAAAGCAGCAATGAAATGGCAAAATTACTATTTATGTCTGAAGTAATTAATAAATTAATTGAGTAGTGATTCAGAGATTCGAAATTCAGAAGGAAATTCTGGAGTAAAAATGTTGTTATACATATTAGGTGTACAACTTTGCTCCCGCCGTTTTTTGCATTGGACGAAAGGGAAAAAGCGGCGGGAGCAAAGTTGTGTACCTATTATATGTACTGGTTTTTAGTATTGTTTTAAGTGTCAAATTAATTGTCTGCAAACGTAATACGACGCAACTAAATATAACTATATATAAAGAAGGACAGAACCATAAATCTAGAACCGTTGGAAGGAAATTCTGGAATAAAAATTTTATTATGCCTATACGTATTTGATTTTTACATCCAAACGAGAAAATCACCAGTTTTTAAATAAGCCTGCCGGAAATAAGATGTGATCATTTAAATGTCGAGTTAATTGTCTGCAAACGTAATACTATGCAACTAAATATACGTTCAAATAAATCCAAACAGTCGAAAAATCTTGATTTTTCGATAAAACAGGACAAAAACATGAATCTAGAATAGAAGGGATAAAAGATATATATATATAAGTTCAAGCAAATCCGTACAATCGAAAAATGAATATGTTTAGATAAAGAAGGGCAGAACCATAAATCTAGAAGCTTCTAAAGAAAACTTTGGAGTAAAAATGTTATCATACGTATACGTATTTGTTTTTCATTTCCAAACGAGAAAATCACCGGTCTTACAGTAAGCCTACAGCCAATAATATGCGGTTACTTAAATGTTAAATACCTGTATAACATGTCTCTGCCTAACTTTGTGTCACATTAAAGCACTGCAGTGACTAAACCTTTGCCTCATTTCCAAATCTAGAACCTTTTGAAGGAAATTCTGGAGAAAAATAATTTTATACCTCCACATATCTGTTTTTCTTTTCCAAACGAGAAAATCACCTGCCATAGAATAAATTCACGGGAAATAATGTGCTGTAATTTAAGTTTTAAATACCTTTTGAAAGAAATTCTCAAACACACAACAAAACATTTTATTATACCTATGTGTATCTGTTTTTCACATCCAAACAAGAAAATCACTGGTCTTAAAGTAAGCCTACGAGAAATAATATACAGTTATTTAATTGTTAAGTTAATCCGCAAATGTAATACTATGCAACTAAATATAACTGTATATAAAGAAGGTCGGAACCATATATTTAGAAGCTTCTAAAGGAAATTTTGGAGTAAATATTTGATTATATGTATACGTATTTGTTTTTCATTTCCAAATGAGAAAATTGCCGGTCTTGGAGTAATTCTACGGGAAATAATATGCGCTCACTTAACTATTATATACCTGTATAACATGTCTCTGCTTAACTTTGTGTCACATTCAGTAGCGCAGGGACTAAACCATTGAATCATTTTCAAATCTAGAAGCTTTTGAAAGACATTCTGGAGTAAAAATTATATTATACTTACACGTATTTATTTTTTATTTTCAAACAAGAAAATTACCAGTCTTAGGAAATAATATGCGATCATTTAACTGTTAAGTTAATTATCCACAAACAATACTACGTAACTAAATATAGGTTCAAGTAAATCCAAACAATCGGAAAATGAAGATGTTTAGATAAACCTGGATAGAACCATGAATCTATAAGCTTCTAAAGGAAATGCTGAAGTAAAAATGTTATTGTACATATATGTATTCGTTTTTTTTATTTCCAAACGGGAGATATAAGTAATATATATAAGTTCAAGTAAATCCGTACAATTAGAAAATGAATATGTTTGCACAAAGCAGGACAAAAACATAAATATAGAATTTCCTAAAGAAAATTTTAGCGTAAAAATGTTATTATGCGTATATGTATTTGTTTTTTTTATTTCCAAACGAGAAATATACGGAATATATATGTTCAAGTAAAACCGAACAATCGGAAAATAAATATATTTGCATAGAAAAGGATAAAAGCACATATCTAGAAGCTTCTAAACGAAATTCTGGAGTAAAAATGTTATTATACATATATGTGTTTGTTTTTTTATTTCCAAACAAGAAATATAAGTAATATATTTTGTCATAGAATAAACCTTTTTGATAAAGTGCTGATAATTTATATATTTAAAAGCTTTTAAAGAAGTTCTGATGTAAAAAATGTTATTATACCTATATGTATCTGTTTTTCACATTTAAACAAGAAAATCACCGGTTTTAAAGTAAGCCTACGAGAAATAATATGCAATCATTTAATTGTTAAGTTAAACTGCAAATGTAATACTATGCAACTAAGTATAAATACTATGAACCATATATCTAAATATAACTATTTACCTAAAGGTAAAGGACAAAAACCGTAAATCTAGAAGTTTTTAAAGAAAATTCTAGACTAAAAATGATATTATACCTATCCATATTTGTTTTTCATTTCCAAATGAGAAAATCACCGGTCCCACACTAATTCTACCGCAAATAACATGGAGTCACTTAACTATTAAGTACCTATACACCATATCTTTGCTTAACTTTGTCTCACATTCACCACTGCAGTGCCGAAACCCACCAATCCTCATTTCCAGACATCCCACGAAGCATGTGGAGGCTCGTGTGCAATCCAGTCTACGTCGTGACCTGCCTGGGTGCGTGCATGGAACTTGTCATCGTCTCCGGCTTCGTGGTCTTCCTGCCGAAGTACCTCGAGACGCAGTTCAGTCTGGGCAAGAGTCAAGCCAGCATTTTCACCGGCTCGATCGCCATTCCTGGCGCCTGCATCGGGATCTTCTTCGGCGGTTGCTTATTAAAGCGTCTCGAGCTGAGGCCCAAAGGCGCTGTGCAGTTCGTTCTGGTCTCGAACATTATCTGCCTCGTGTGCTATGGCCTACTGTTCTTCCTCGGGTGCGATAACGTTAAGATGGCCGGAACCACCATTCCGTACTTCAACAGCAGCACGAAGGGCCCTGAACCCTTCCAGGTGAATCTCACTGCCGCCTGCAACTTCGGCTGCGAGTGTAGAATGACAGATGTCGAACCTGTCTGCGGCAACAATGGTCTAACGTACTTCAGCCCCTGCCATGCCGGATGCACTGCCTTCAGTTCGAAGTCAAACTTCACCAACTGCGCGTGTGAGTATTTTCTTTGATCTGATATGTTTTGCACTAAATTAAAGTTTGCGGAGGAAATTATAAGCTTGGCGTGGTACTGGTCAAGTGGTTTTATTGTAACTGGTGCGTGGCTAAAGTTTTCAAGGTAATATAAGTTTGAGTACATTTTGTTTACGCAAGCAATGATTTTGTCGACCAAAAGAATGAAGTTGCTTTAATACTAAATGTACCAAGCGGGGTCAAATGACCCCTTTCAAAATTTAGTTTAAAGTCGTACATTCATTGTTATTTCCTTCGGTCATTTGACTACAAATCATTATATCATCTGCGCATGTGAATATTTTGATTGATGTGATATAATTTGAGCAAACTAAATCTTTGCGGAAGAAATTAAAAGTTTAGCGTGTTAGTGGTCAAGTGGTTTTATTGTAATTGGTGCGTGACTGAAATTTTGAAGGTAATATAAGGTTGAGTACATTTTGTTTATGCAAGCAATGATTTTGTTGACAAAAAGAATTAAATTGCTTTAACACTAAACGTAGCAAGCGGGGTCAAATGACCCCTTTCAAAATTTACGTTAAAGTCGTACATTCATTGTTATTTCCTTCGGTCTTATATCATCTGCGCATGTGAGTATTTTGTTTGATGATACGTTTTGAGCGAACTGAAAGTTTGCGGAGGAAATTAGAAGTTTGGCGTGTTAGTGGTCAAGTGGTTTTATTGTAATTGGTGCGTGACTGAAATTTTGAAGGTAATATAAGTTTGTGTAGATTTTGTTTACGCAAGCAGTGACCTCGTTGGTCAAAAGAATTAAATTGCTTTAGTGCTAAACGTACCAAGCGAGGTCAAAGGACCCTTTCAAAATTTACGTTAAAGTCGTACATTCATTGTTATTTCCTTCGGTCATTTGACATTCTGTAAATTCTTATATCATCTGCGCGTGTAAGTATTTTGTTTGATGTGCGTGGCTAAAGTTTTCAAGATAATATAAGTTTGAATACATTTTGGTTACACAAGCAATGATTTTGTTGATAAAAAAATTAGTTGCTTTAAGCTTGGCGTGTCAAATGACCCCTTTCAAAATTTATGTTAAAGTGGTTTTATTGTTAGTGGTCTTATATCATCTGCGCATGAAATTTTGTTTGAAAGCTGAAATGGAAGTGGCATGACTGGTCAGTGGTTTTATTGTAACTGATGGCTAAAGAGTAATATAAGTTTGAGTACATTTTGTTTACGCAGGCAATGATCTTGTCGACCAAAATAATTAAATTGCTTTAATGCTAAATGTACCAAGCAGAGTCACATGATCGCTTTCAAAATTCACGTTAAAGTCATACATTCATTGTTATTTTTCGGTCTTATCGGTCATTTGAGTATTTTCTTTAATGATATGTTTTCTTATGAAATCGGAGGAAATGGAAGTGATTAGTGGTCAAGTGGTTTTATTGTAAGTGGTGCGTGGCTGAAATTTTGAAGGTAATGTAAGTGGCACAACTTTAGAAGTATTGGTGGGAGAGTTTGAGTACATTTTGTTTATGCAAGCAATGACTTTGTCGGCTCAAAGAATTAAATTGCTTTAACACTAAACGTAGCAAATGGGGTCAAATGATCGCTTTAAAAATTTACTTTAGTCGTACATTCATTGTTATTTCCTTCAGTCATTTACATTCTGTAAATTCTTATATCGTCTGTGCGTGTGAGTATTTTGATTGATGATATGGTTTGAGCGAACTGAAACTTTGTGGAGGAAATTAGAAGCTTGGCATGTTAGTGGTCAAGTGATTTTATTGTAATTGGTGCGTGACTGAAATTTTGAAGGTAGTGTAAGTGGCGTGATTTTAGAGGTATTGGTGGAAGAGTTTGAGTACATTTTTTTTACATAAGCAATGACCTTGTTGATTAAAAGAATTAAGTTGCTTTAATGCTAAACGTACCGAGTGGGGTCAAAGGATCCTTTGAAAATTTACTTTAGTTGTACATTCATTGTTATTTCCTTTGGTCATTTAACATTCTGTAAATCCTTATATCATCTGATTATTCAGTTTCTAGCATTAATAAATTAGGAATTTCTTTCTGAAAATCAGCGTTTATTTGGTAGGTGTAAAGTACTGGTACATTTAGTGTTACGTTGTTGGAGATCTAATGGCATGATTTACATTCCTGTGTAATCGCTAGTTACATGGATTGTTAAAAATGGATCTGTTGCTTCGAAATTGGGGAGGGCTGATGGAAATTACTTTGTTTGTGGCTTCAGTTTGTCTTTTCCAAGGATAAGTTGGTCGTAACACTTTCAGTTGACCAGTAAACGCCAAATAAATTTCCATTTCAGTACTTTAATGGGGTGGTCAGTGTGTGTGTGAATAGATTAAGCTCTTATGGTTAGAATAAACATATTGGCTATTACACGTTGAATATCTAATGCAACAATTTAAATCACTGTGTAATCGCTAGTTTTAAAATGGATTGTTAAAAATGGATCTGTTGCTTCGCTTTGTTTTTTTTCAATGATAACTTGGTTGCAACACCTTCAATTGACCAGTACATGCCAAATAAATTTGTATTGTCAGTAGTTTATTGAAGTGGTCATTGTGTGTGGATAGATTAACTTTTTATGGTGAAAATGAACATATTGGCTATCACACGTCACATATGTGTGACGTTTGTATGGAATACTTTGTTTGGATTATATATTTATTAGTACAGTTTTTTATAATGCTGAATAATTGAGTTTTATGTCGATGATCTGTTTACAGGTATACATGGAAACTTGACAATGTTACCCCCCGCAGCTCCTGAGTTTGCGGAAGTGACTGTTGTACCAGTAGCAACTGCTGGGCCTTGCACGTCTCCATGCAGAACTATATTTCCTTTCCTGATACTCCTTTTCTTTATGACATTCATCGTCGCTGTTACGCAAATGCCTTTATTGATGATAGTACTACGGTAAGTCATAATTTTATACTTTAACATTTGTATTTATAACATAGTAATAGTTCGAATAGTAATTTAACCAGATGGCGTAGATAAATTTGTTTGTCCAATATATGCCTTTTAAAACTTATCCGTTTTACTGACATTTTCATTGTCTACATGGGAAAAAGTATTATTTTAAAATGATTTGTAATTTAAATGGTTTGGAAGAATTCTTGTTACAACATAATAACAAACAAATTCATATTTCAAACACTGTAATACAATTCTTCATGACTGAAAACCATCCGACTTTCATATGTTTACTTTTAATCGTATATATCACAGTGCATTATAGATACATTCCAAAAAAAACATTAACATATAAACTACACAAACGTTAACAAAAAAGAAATCAAATTTTCTATAACACCGTTTACTGAAGTATTCCTCCTGTATCAATACTGTTTCAACGCAATCAAACAACCATCCATAATACACAAAATTGAATACTGCATCTAACAATTACTCTTTACTCAAATATTTATCCTGTTTCAATACAGTCAAACAAACATCCGTAATACACAAAATTGAATACTGCGTCTAATGATTACTATTTACTCAAATATTCATCCTACGCAATCCTGTTTTAACGCAATCAAACAAATATACATAATACACAAAATTGAACGCTGCATCTAATAATTACTTTACTCAAATATTCATCCTGCGTTGATCCTGTTTCAACGCAATCAAAGAAACATCCATAATACACAAAATTGAATGTTGCGTCTAACAATTACTCTTCGCTCAAGTATTCATCCTGCATCAATCCTGTTTCAATGCAATCATACAAACATCCATAATACACAAAATTGAATACTGCGTCTAAAAATTACTCTTTACTCAAATATTCATTGTGCGTCAATACTGTTTCAATGCAATCAAACAAACATCCATAATACACAAAATTGAATGTTGCATCTAACAATTACTCTTTACTCAAATATTCATCCTGTTTCAATGCAATCAAACAAATATACATAATACACAAAATTGAACGCTGCATCTAATAATTACTTTACTCAAATATTCATCCTGCGTTGATCCTGTTTCAACGCAATCAAAGGAACATCCATAATACACAAAATTGAATGTTGCATCTAACAATTACTCTTCGCTCAAGTATTCATCCTGCATCAATCCTGTTTCAATGCAATCATACAAACGTCCATAATACACAAAATTGAATACTGCGTCTAACAATTACTCTTTACTCAAATATTTATCGTACGTCAATACTGTTTCAACACATTCAAGCAAACATCCATAATACAAAAAATTGAATACTGCATCTAACAATTACTCTTTACTCAAATATTCATCCTGTCTCAATGCAATCAAACAAACATCCATAATACACAAAATTGAATACTGCATCTAACAATTACTCTTTACTCAAATATTCATCCTGCGTCAATCCTGTTTCAACGCAATCAAACAAACATCCATAATACACAAAATTGAATGCTGCACCTAATAATTACTCTTTACTCAAATATTCATCCTGCATCAATCCTGTTTCAACGCAATCAAACAAACATCCATAATACACAATATTGAATACTGCATCTAACAATTACTCATTACTCAAATATTCATCCCGTACCAATCCTGTTTCAACGCAATCAAACAAAAATACAAAATACACAAAATTAAATACTGCATCTAAGAATTACTCTCTACTCAAATATTTATCCTGTATCAATACTGTTTCAATGCAAACAAACAAACATAATACACAAAACTGAATGCTGCATCTAACAACTACTCCTTACACAAATAATCATCCTGTATCAATCCTGATTCAACACAATCAAACATCCCTAATACACAAAATTGAACGCTGCATCTAATAATTATTCTACTCAAATATTCATCCTGCATTGATTCTGTTTCAATGCAATCAAACAAACATCCATAATACACAAAATTGAATGTTGCGTCTAACAATTACTTTACTCTAATATTTATCCTGCACAATCCTGTTTTAACACAATCAAACAAACATCCATAATACACAAAATTGAACGCTGCATCTAACAACTACTCTTTACACAAATAATCATCCTATATCAATCCTGTTTCAACACAATCAAACAAACAATCACACTACACAAGATTGAACACTGCATCTGACAATCACTGCGTCCACACAAATAATTATATTTCACAACATACCCTTATTAATTTAACGTTTGGTAACTTACTGTCAACAGATCTGTATCCGAAGAAGAACGTTCGTTCGCTTTGGGCATGCAATTCGTCATCTTCCGACTGTTTGGCTACATACCAGCACCGATACTCTTCGGTAACTTAATCGACTCGACGTGCTTGTTGTGGAAAAGCACCTGCGGTGAGAAAGGTGGACGCTGTCTCCTGTACGACATTGAGCAGTTTCGGTACAGGTACGTAGGACTGTGTGCCGGCATCAAGATTCTTGCCTTGGCACTCTTCCTCGTCGACTGGTGGCTCGTCAGAAGAAGGCGACAGATGGAAGATCAAGCTCCATCTTTCACTGTCAACGAGTTCGTAGGATCCATCATCAGTCTTGACAAGTGTAAGTACTTTTCTGTTCTTCTTATCCATAAAACGCGAAATTTTTAAATTTTGTCCCAAAAATTCTATTATATGTAGAATATTATATAAGGTCATGAAAAAATGAAAAAAAAAAAATTAATATATAATTTTTTTTAAAAGGTATTAAAAGGTATTAACATTTTTTGAAAAGTATTATTGTTTTTTTTTTTGTTTTTTTTTTTAAATGAAATGTTGCAAAAAATTATACACCATGCAGTATGAATATAAATAATATCGTTTAATTGCTAAGAAAAAAGTATGCATGTATTTACTCACTAATTATGAAATTTTATTTAACTTATTTTATTGTATTTGACTAAATTTTATTTTATTTATTTTACTTTTTCCTCTTTTTCTTAATGCAAATACAGTTTCGACGGAAACAGAAAGCTATAGATATACCCAAACATGGACTCTATCATTTTACATCCATAAGTACATCTCAACCAATTAGTCAAACAAGCATTGCAACGTCATTACAAAAATTCAAATCCATAATTCATCAAAATGCAGGGCTACAATGGTACAAAGGCAATGCCTCATCAATTTTCAATCCATAAACATATCTCAACATTTGCGTTTAATAGATACACTAAAACATTTAAAAAACTCAAATCTAATTTTGATAAAAACAACAAACCTATATATATACCCAAAGCTGGACTCTACAATATTCCAGATAAATAGACATACTGTTATTTTTAAAAATTCAAATCTACTTTGTCCCAAAGTGCACTCCCACAAAGACACCAAGTAACAGACTTCAATTTTATATCCATAAGTACATCTCAATCGTTCAGTCAAAGAAGCATTACAACATCATTTAAAAAATTCAAATCTAATTTCAACAGAAACAGACACCTATCGATATACCCAAACGTGGACTCTACAATTTTACATTAATAAGTACATCTCAACCGTTCAGTTAAACGTCATTCAGTCATTGCAATGTTGTTTCAAAAATTCACATCCATAATTTACCACAATGCAGGACTACAAAAGTATCAAGCTACTCTTCAATTTCAAATCCGCACTTACCTTAAATACTCATTCTAATGCCATTTCAAAACTTTAACCCCACTTTTAATTGAAATACAGGGACCTGTAAACATTCGTAGACACGGACTTTTCAATTTTACATTCATAAATCCATCTCAACTTTTACGTTAATATAAATTCAGTTAGTATAAACTCAAGTTCACACCTCATCAAGTGACAACCCACTGGCGTTCATTTTCCTTCTTGTTGCCAGATACCAAGCGACAGACTCTTCAATTTTACATCCATAAGTATATCTCAGCCTTTTAGTTAAACAAGCATTGCAACGTCATTTCAGAAATTCAAATCCATCCAAAATGCAGGACTACAAAGCCACCAAGCCACTCTTCAATTTCAAATCCATACTTACCTTAAATAGTCACTCTAATGACATTTCAAAACTTTAACCTGTAGATATTCGATACGAACTCTTTGATTTTACATTTATAAGTCCATCTCAATCCTTTATTTAAATAAACACAGTGTTACTTCATAAATTCAAGTTTACACCTCATCAGGTCCCAAGCAACTGCTTTTTCCATTTCTACTCCTACACATTTCTCAAAGCACACAAACCACCTTCTTGTTGCAGTGTTTGAAGAGAAAATCCATAAACATATCAACATTTGCATTAAATAGACACACCAAAACATTTCAGAAATTCAAATACAGTTTCGACAGAAACAGAAACCCATACGTATACCCAAACATGGACTCTACAATTTTACATATGTAAATGCATCTCAATATTTCAGATAAACAGATTTTCTATTATTTAAAATCGTTCAGTTAAACAAGCATTGCAACATAATTTCAAAAATTCCAATCCACATTTTAGAAATATGCAAAACTGCAATGGTACAAAGGTACTTACTCATCAATTTTAAATCCATAAACATATCTTAACATTTGCATTAAATAGATGCACCAAAGTATTTCAAAAATTCAAATCCAATTTTGACAGAAACAGAAACCTATAGATATACTCAAACATGGATTCTACAATTTTACATTGATAAGTACATCTCAACCGTTCAGTTAAACAAGCATTGCAAGTCATTTCAAAAATTCAAATCCATAAATCACCAAAATGCAAGAATACAAAGCCACCAAGTCACTCTTCAATTTTAAATCCATACTTACCTTAAATACTCACTCTAATGACATTTCAAAACTTTAACCCCAGTTTCAACTAAAATAGGGACCTACAGACGTTTGCAAACATGGATTCTTCAATTTTACATTCCTAAGCCCATCTCAACCCTTCAGTTAATATAAATTCAAGTTGACATCTCATCAAGCCCCAAGCCCCTGGTCTTCATTTTCCACTCCTACATATTTCTCAAAGCATACAAACCCCCCCTTGTTACAGTGTTCGCAAAGAAAATCGATAAACATATTTCAACATTTGCGTTAAATAGATATACGAAAATATTTCAAATCCAATTTTGACAGAAACGGACACCTCTAGATATACCCAAACATGGACCCTTCAATTTTACATCTATAAATGCATCTCAATATTCCAGATAAATAGACATACTGTTATTTAAAAAATTCAAATTCATTTTGTCGCAAACTGCACTTTTAACTGGAACACAGGGACCTGCAGATATTCGAAGACACATAAGTCCATCACTCCACATTTCTCAAAGTACACAAACCCCTTCTTGTTGCAGTGTTCGAAGAGTTGTCAAAAATTCAAATCCAATTTTGACAGAAACAGAAACCTATAGATATATCCAAACGCGGACTCTCCAATTTTACATCTATAAATGTATCTCAATATTCCAGACAAATAGACATACTGTTATTTAAAAAATTCAAATCCACTTTCTGCCAAAATGCAGTTCTACAGAGGTACCAAGCAACAGACTCTTCAATTTTACATCCATAACTACATCTCAACCGTTCAGTTAAAGAAGCATTGCAACTTCATTTCAAAACTTCAAGTCCATAATTCATCAAAATGCAAGAATACAAAGCCACCAAGCCATTTTTCAATTTCAGTTCCATATTTACGTTAAATACCCACCATATTTACAATAAATAGTCACCCTAATGCATGTAAAAACTTTAACTTGTATATATTCGCAGACATATAAACCCATCTCAACCCTTAGTGAAATGCACAGCGTTACTTTATAAATTCAAGTGCACACCTCATCAGACCCCAAGCAACTGGCCACCTTCATTTTCCACTCCTACACATTTCTCAAAGCACACAAACCCCCTTCTTGTTGCAGTGTTCGAAGAGAAAATCTATAAACATATTTCAACATTTGCATTAAATGGACACACCAAAACATTTCAGAAATTCAAATCTTATTTTGACAGAAACAGAACTGTATAGATACACCCAAACATGGACTCTACAATATTACATTCATAAGTATATCTCAACCGTTCAGTTAACAATTTGACTGCCGTGATGGTCACCGGTAATCGGTGCAAGAGATTTTACTGAAGATTCAAAATATTTGCAATGGGTAGCAATTATTATTTTATAAATGCAGTTGTTGTTAGAATAGTGATGCGATACTTTGGCCTCCAATACCTGGACATTATTTACATTTTGCATAATTCAGCCAAACGCTGTAAAACATGTAAAATAAGCATTATGTCATTTCAAAAATTCAAATCCATAATTCATCAAATGCAAAACTGCAAAGGGACCAAACCACTCTTCAATTTGACATCCATACTTACCTTAAATAGTCGCTCTAATGACATTTCAAAACTTCAACCCCACTTTCAACTGAAACCCAGGTACCTGCAGATATTCTCAGACACATAAGCCCATCACTATACATTTTTTAAAGCACACAAACCGTCCCTTTTGTTGCCAGACATCAAGCGACAGACTCTTCAATTTTGCATCTATAACTACATCTCAACCGTTCAGTTAAACAAGCATTGCAACGTCATTTAAAAAATTCCAGTCCACATGTTACAAAAATGCAGAACTACAATGGTACAAAGGCAGTGGCTCATTAATTTTCAATCCATAAACATATCTCAACATTTGCGTTAAATAGATACACCAAGATATTTTAAAAATTCAAAATCCAATTTTGACAGAAACAGAAACCCAAACATGGACTCTACAATTTTACATTTGCAAATGCATATCGACCGTTCAGTTAAACAAGCATTGCAATGTGATCTCAAAAATTTCAATCCACACTTTACAAAAATGCAGAACTACAATGGTACAAAGTTACTGTCTCTTTAATTTTAAATCCATAAACATAAATCAACATTTGCGTTAAATAGACACACCAAAACATTTCAGAAGTTTAAATATAGTTCCGACAGAAACAGAATCCTATAGATATACCCACACATGGACTCTACAATTTTACATCTCTAAATACATGTCAACCGTTTAGTTAAATAAGCATTGTGTAATTTCAAAAATTTAAATCCATAAATCACCAAAATGCAGGACTACAAAGCCACCAAGCCACTCTTCAATTTCAAATCCATATTTACCTTAAATACTCACTCTAATGACATTTCAAAAGTTCAACCCTACCTTTAACTGAAACCTAGGGACCTGCAGATATTCATAGACGGATAAGCCCATCACTCCACATTTCTCAAAGCCCACAAACCCCCTCTTGTTGCAGTGTTCGAAGAGAAGCCGCACCATCAGAACGTCGGCGAGTGTGAGGCAACATCTCCAAGTTCTGAGGTGCCAACGCCTTCCTCCATCTCGTCCCCCACGGAGCCGACGAAATCCACAAACCTCGAAGAAACCGAGTCATCCAACAACACGCACGACTCCGAGACGAATCGCTCGAAGAAGCAAGAAGTCGACGTTTCCGACACGAGGCAAGCACCTCTCGCCATCGAAGAACCCGACGTCGAAATTAAGCCATCAGTCAACGGTAAAGCCGAGGTCCGCGAGCGGAACGTTTAATGTTTATTTTGCGCTAGGAGCTAAAGTAAATATATCAATTTGGGTGATACGCGAACTTAGTGATGAATTTCCTTTCGACTGGATGGCAGGGAGTCTGGGCGTGCGCTGGCAAAAGTGGTGCCTGTGGAAACGTGCATTGCTGTGTGTGGCTGTGAAGGCGCATCAATGAATGCGTACTTCTGGCAGACTGGTGATGGGTATTGTGATTACTGGCGTGTGCGTTAAGGGGTTAAGATAGTTAGGGATAGTGTGCGGTGAGTGGGATGATAGAAAGCGCTGACAATGAGGACGTAGAAGTGTGTTTGGTAGAACGACAAGAAAGCGCCTATTATCGAGACCGGTGTAGCAGTCAATAAATTGCGTGTTGTAATAGACGTAGGTCTGATTATGAGTGTTGGATGTCTAAGCTCTTTGGTTACGTCTGTGTAAAGCGTAGATTTGAGGAGACGTAGGTGTTAAGAAATTGTACTGTTAACGCGTGGGGTTGAGGGGATGGGAGGAAGACAAACAGTGTGGCGTTGTTGCAAACTGATCTTTTTTCGGAGGAGGAAGAGCTTATGAAAGTCTCTGCTCGATGGGAGTAAGAAATATTTCTTACGTTCTGTAATTATGTTTTTTGAATTTGTAGTAAACAACGATCTGTAGAATAGTGACGGTTTCTTTACAAAGCTTCTGATAACAGGCACTATGCGTTTGACAACAGCCGGCCAACTTGTTTCGCTTCCTGAGCCTACAAGAAAATGTACCCGATAATCTACACATTGTTGTTCGACAAATTGTGATTATTAGAAGGGTGTTTGTACTATGAAAGCATAGAATCTATACAGAGCATTATATGGAGCACTATCGTTCAAAGAAAGGCAATGATAAACTCTAATTACTATAAACATTTATCGTACCTTAAAACACATAGGAACCTTTCTCATGACTCGATCATAGGCGCTGCGTATATATATTTGTACTAGTATCGAACAGTTCATTTCTCTCCCCAACACTTGCGAAGAGACTCAATAATGTACAGATTGTTAATTGTGTATGTTACGATCACCAGAATGTGGTGATCGAACAGTCAGGGAATGGAATCGTACAAGCTGTTGTTCGAAGGTTGGAGCAAATGACAAATTCTAGTTAGTGCGAGCTGTTATACGTCATGAGTGTGCTCAGCGAATGAGAGCGTCAGAGCGTTTATCCTTCATGGTCAATATATATACTGGATTACAGAAGAGGTGCTAATATATATTCACTGTCAGACGTGTTCCATGCACTTTGTCGGAGAGATACCTTCAGAGAATGGCGCACGCCCATTTGCACTCCCTCAAATGCGAAACGATTCGTCACAAGTTCGGACTGCTGGTGGTGTGTCTATTTTAAGCAAAAACAATATCACTAGAATGTACATTTTTATGACGATACCGTATGTATGTACATACATATATTTAACGTCAATAAGTAGGAGTGTATTACGTGAATGCCAGGCTCGTTTCAAGCACGTGCTCGTCTCGAAGTTGATCAATTTTATGCGCGAATAATCATCATTCTCACAGTGAGTTTCTGGAATTTGCTTCTGAAAGTTCATCCGTGCGCTTTGAGCATCGTTACTTTTAACAGTCGCGTTTAATATTTATACTTACGTATAATCTCAGATCAACGTACCCGAAGTACTTTCGTCTTAACAAAATAGTCCTTTTATTTTCGTCCCAGCGTTATACCTAACTAGGAATTGAGCAATGAAGACTTACGCATAGGAATGTAGATAAGTTTTTCTTATACTTCTTTGACGACTCATTGTATAGGCTATTGTATCTAATTTTATGTTTATTAAACGGCGCTGTATAAGAATCTGTGCCCACGAACGTGCAGAAGTCATATTTTTTTTATTACAAACTGCGCAACACTGTCCAGAAACTCAGTTATGGTAATATGAAAAATATATTAAAATGGACATGTGTCAAGCTAAAGAAAGAGTAAAAAACACCCGCAAAAACGAGCTTCAAACGGGACAGGCCTCACGCTGAAGAATGGCCAACGTAAGGACGAAGATGTGTATATAAAAATTCCTGCCTTAAGAAATACAAGACTAGTTAAACGTACGGTTAAAGAATTAACGAACTAAGCGACAGAATATAACGATTTATATATACACACACGACACAAACATACACGCGTACACGTACATGCGTAATAAGCATACGTATGGATTTCATTAACAGCAGAGTCGAGAGCTGCGATTTATTTTATAACTAGAGCGTTTAGGCTTTCTCAGACGATATAGTCAATTTAGCGTAGCGTTATGAGCGAAGAATACAATTTTAAACTATCCGTAGTACCGTGAGCGCGAGATAATTTAATATACGTAGAGGTATCTGTATCTCATTATTATTAATACTATTCCTTTCGCCGGCGGATTGCGTAGGTTTACGGATCATTAACTGTTTACGGGGTGACGTAGATTAAGGATGAAGGAGCGAATTTCACGTTATCTGACACACGCTTTCCTCCTTTGTATCGATGTCGTTGAGTGTCTGTCGTTTTTCACCGAGTTCAACGGGGTTTAATGGAGAAAAGGTTTTGTGATGGAAAGTCATATTTTCAGGCAACGAAAAAAGAACGTTGAAAGCGTTCGTGGAAGGTGCGCGTTTTGGAGTGTGATGGGATCCTGATTTGTTCGATGAGTATGGGGTTTATGGTGAATGACGAATTGCTGAAGAAAAGATGGGGGGAGAGATTTGGCGAATTTTTCGGCAGGTGTTTTGTAGGTAAATTACATTCAGGGTTCGAAGACTTTTAAAGGGTGTCTTAAAATGGACTGACATTTAAATTTATTAATAAATTGGATTATTTATTTTAAAAATACGAATGTTTTTATTTTAATATAAAGTATGATTTCATTTATACTTATAAAGCATATATGTATATAAAGTGCAAAGTATATATATACTTATGCTTGTAAAGTATAACTATTTATACTTATAAAGCATATACTGTATATATATATATATATATATATATATATATATATATATATATATATATATATTTGAAGTACAAAGTATATATATATTTATACTTGTAAAGTATAATTTTATTTATACTTATAAGGTATAACTTTCTTTATACTTGTGAAGCATATACTGTATATATATATATATGTATATATGTACATATATACATTATATATCATATAAAGTATAAAGTATATATATATATATATATATATATATATTTGTACTTATAAAGTATATACTTTATTTTAAAACAAAAACATTCGTACACTTTTTAAGTAAATAATACGATTTGTTAATAAATTTAAATGTCAGTCCATTTTGAGACATCCTTTAATTCTTCTGCTTAAAAGTATAGAGATTGGGGAATATATATTCATTATTTGAGTATAGAAGAAATAGTGTTGGATATTAAAGTACTTAAACGTGGGAGCTTTTTATTACTTTGCAGAATGTTTTTAACTGTGTTTTTAAAAGTGAGAAGGAAATGTTTGCTAAATGAAAAGAATATGCGGAGAGATTGGTGGAATTACAATTTTATTTGAATTCTTTTGTTGAATTGTCTAAACTTGGTCGATTTACGTTTATTGGTAATATTGATTATATTTTGATAGATCAATTTTGTGTAATTTAGTATCAATCTGGCACTGATATTCAAATCGATTCTTCCAACGGAATCATTTTTTAAGACTTCGTATTTTATAGCTTTTACTACCATCAAATATATCCTATAATTATTTACATTTTTTTTACAGGTTACGATTTCTATTATTTCTTTTTACACACATGCTTTGAACTCTTTATTTTTTCATTTAAAACTAGACCTTTTTTTTAATAACATGTTGCCGTATTTGTTCTAAAATTTCTTTTAAGATCAAAGTATTTAACATCAGTCCATTTCCTATATTTGTGAAATGATCAAAAATAAGAATGTCGTTTTGAAAGACTATTTATAATACGCATCAGTATAAATCAGCAAAATATTGTTAATAATTAATATAAAATGTTCTGTATATTTCTGCAATATTTTTGAAGAACCTGAATATTATTTATTCGTTCAAAATTGATGAATAACGGAAAAATCGAATATAATTTGTGTCTTTGAGTAGAGAAATGAACAGATCTTTGTTCATTATTGAGATAAAGAGATGACTTTGGCATCAATAATAAGGAATTCTGCATTTCAGAATCTTAATTCAGTCTGCCTCCTGCTTAAAATGCAAATATAATTAGCGAATATCAATGCTAAAAAAACAGAATAAAAATTTTCTTTCTAAAAAACGCGGAGCTTAATTTTGTATATCAATAAAATTAAAACTGATTATCGGATTTTCCCATAAGCATGAATTACAACATTTTCGTTTTATTACTATTGACAAGTTTATGCATTATTTTTATTATTTCTCGTAACATAGATTGAATAATGTTACAATTTTTAACGAAATCAACATTATTGTTATCGTTACACAAATTTATTTTAATTATTGTATCAACTTTTTCGTCCAACAAGCTTTCATAATAAATTACATAAAAGTCAATTTTCACTGTTTGACTATGAATCTGATATTCAGAATTCAATCACAATGCGATAATTTTTGAATTTATCAAAGTTATCGTTTTTACAAAATTCAACGACACATCACATGTCTAAGAAAAAATGTCTACGCACTTAGTGTTGGCAAATTAACCCTTTGACTGCTGAATACTTGAAGCTAATCTGAATTCTATTGATTGATTATATAAAGCGGAACTAAGTTCTGATAATCATTTTTCATTTACGCCGAATTACATAATGCAAGAAAATTATTTGATAAAGAACACATCTGCATTTAGTGAAATACATATATATATATATACATATATATTATTTGGCTAAATTTATATTTAACTTATTATTAAATTTAGTTAAATCAAAATGACGGGGAAATGCATATATATATACATATACAGAGATAGATTTCGATGGACGCATATATGCGTCCATAGCAGGCAAAGGGCTAAATATGTCGAGTGTCAATTTCTGAATGCACTCATATATTCAGAATGCTATCATATTGCCAACATTTTTGTTCAATATTAGACGATGCGTCTTACTTCAACATTATTACATTAGTTTAACAATGCAGAAGTTTTAAAAGTCCTTTTCTGGTTGAAAAATATTGACTTATACCTTATTCTTGAAATCCTCGAGAATGTCGTCTTTTTCGGTTGAAAAATATTGATTCATACCTGATTGTTTTAATCCTCGAGAATTTTGAAACATGTGGAGAATTTCAAGTCGTTTCTGATTGAAAAATATTGATTCATAGCTTATTCTTGCAATCCTTCAGAATTTTAAGCCTTTTCTGGTTTAAAAATATTGATTCATAACTTAATCTTGCAATCCTTGAGAATTTGAAGTCTTTTCCAGTTGAAAAATATTGATTCACACCTTATTCTTGCAATCCTCGAGAATTTCAAGTCTTTTCCGGTTGAAAAATATTGATTCATACCTTATTCTTGCAATCCTCGAAAATATCAATTCTTTCCTGTTTGAAAAAATATACTCATACTTTATTCTTGCAATGTTTGAGAATTTTGAAACATGTCGAGAATTTCAAGCCTTTTCTGATTGAAAAATATTGACTCATACCTTATTCTTGCAATCCTCGAGAATTTCAAGTGTTTTCTGTTTGAAAAAATGTACTCATACTTTATTCTTGCAATACTTGAGAATTTTAAAACGTATCGAAAATTCCAAGCCTTTCCTGATTGAAAAATATTGATTCATACTTTATTCTTGCAATCTTCGAGAATTTCAAGCCTTTTCTGATTGAAAAATATTGATTCATACCTTATTCTTGCAATCCTCCAGAATTTCAAGCCTTTTCTGGTTGAAAAATATTGTTTTACATACCTTATTCTTGCAATCCTCGAGAATTTCAAGTCTTTTCCGGTTGAAAAATATTGATTCATACGTTATTCTTGCAAACCTTGTGAATTTTAAGCCTTTTTCTGGTTTAAAAATATTGGCTCATACCTTATTTTTGCAATCCTCAAGAATTTTAAAACATGTTGAGAATTTCAAGCCTTTTCTGATTGAAAAATATTGATTCATACCTTATTCTTGCAATCCTTCAGAATTTTAAGTCTTTTCTGGTTGAAAGATATTGATTCATACCTTATTCTCGCAATCCCCGAGAATTTCAAACCTTTTCTGATTGAAAAATATTGCTTCATACCTTATTCTTGCAATCCTCGTGAATTTCAAGCCTTTTTCTAGTTTAAAAATATTGATTCATATCTTATTCTTTTCTAGAGTTTCAAGGCTTTTCTGGTTGGAAAATATTTATTCATACCTTATTCTTGCAATCCTCGAGAATTTCAAACCTTTTCTATTTGAAAAATATTAACTTATACCTTATTCTTGCAACCCTCGAGAATTTTAAGCCTTTTTCTGGTTGAAAAATATTGATTCATACCTTATTCTTGCAATCCTCGAGAATTTCAAGTCTTTTCCGGTTGAAAAATATTGATTCATACGTTATTCTTGCAATCCTTGTGAATTTCAAGCCTTTTTCTGGTTTAAAAATATTGACTCATACCTTATTTTTGCAATCCTCAAGAATTTTGAAACATGTTGAGAATTTCAAGCCTTTTCTGATTGAAAAATATTGATTCATACCTTATTCTTGCAATCCTCGAGAATTTTGAAACATTTCTAGAGTTTCAAGGCTTTTCTGGTTGAAAAATATTTATTCATACCTTATTCTTGCAATCCTCGAGAATTTCTACAATAAAGTGCATAAGTCCATATTTTCAAACTGTAAAACAGCTTCTACCACTCTATTACCAAATTTTTGTTACAGTCCTCAAAGAATTCGTGGTACTATAGAGTGTCCCACAAAAAAAAAAACATATACACTTCACAACTGTACAACCATCAATCTTCATCGTTTAAATTCTCAAATCCTTTAAATCCACTACTTTAGCCACTGACCCACACGTAAAAATTTCTGCTTGAACCCTTAAAACATTCAGGATCCCAGCACCCTGCGCGCACGATTTCTCCGAAGCTCTGAAGTCTACTAGTTTTGTACCTGAAAGCCTCTCTCGTATCAATTTTCACTGTAAAGAGTTTATAAAGGGGGAAGAGACAAATGATAACGGCGGTTACGGTTACGGAAAAGGAAAAAACTATGTAAACTCACTCAGGAATGAAATTCTCTAGGACATAAGGGTCCCCACTTTCACCCACACCCTCTGCACCCAGAGTTTAGTCGACCTTTTTAGTGTAGAAAGGTCGCACAGTTTAGCGTTTCTAGGGAGTCGAAGACGAAAAACGACGTTTCGTGCGAAAAAATGTAAAACGCACCTTTCGAAAACAAAAACGGCGTTGCGAACTTGACACGTTCACATAAATGTTTGATTTAAAAAGTTGCTTCAGGTTCTCATTTAGGCGGGTGCGAAAAATATGACGTAATTAAAACGTTATTCTTTGCGAATTAGGCATTTTGTTATTGTTGTATAATAGCCATTGGTGTCACGGAAGTTTATAAAAAAAATCTCCGTGAGACGAAGCGCAAATTGTTTTTTTTTGACGTAGTAGAAGAATAAGGGATTTTGAACAAAATGCTTAGGGATTTCGAAAGAATTGGAAATGTGTATTGGAAAATCGTAGGGGATGTATTGCTTCTTATTGTAGTAGAAGATAAGAAGGTTTACGTCGAAATGAAGTTTTCTTCTTTTCTCAAAAACGAAGTGTCTAAGAAAGCGTGTGTGCGCAGAAAATTATTTCTTCTTTTTCAAATATATTTTGAAAAGGATACATAAAATATCGCATAAAAATTGACAATGCCTAAATTTATGGAAATACATTTACAAAAATATAATATTTTCTTTTAAAATTGACAGTACTTAAATTTACCCGATTAAAACATACTGCTTGAAAATTTGCAATATTTAAATGAACATCATTTAAAATTTAATAGTCGATCTACTGTTTTTTATCGTAGCAGCAGTTGAAAATCTTTATTTGAAACATTTCGGAAGATGCATTGCTTCTTGAAAATCTTTCCTCAAGAAAAAGTATCTATGGAAATACATGTGTGCAAAAATATTAATCTTTTTCAAATATCTTTTTTTCTAGTGACGCATGGTTAAAATTATTTTTATAACATGTATGAAAATACAAAATTCTCGTTTAAAGATTGACAATATTTAAATTTACCCGATTCGAACTTGCCGCTTTAAAATTAGCAATATTTAAGGGAACATAATTTAAAATTGTCGCATAAAAATCGACAATGCGTAAAATCCTTGAAAATACATTCCTAAACATACAAAATTCTCGTTTAAAAATTGACAGTACTTAAATTTACCCGATTCAACCGTACTGCTCGAAAATTAGCAATATTAAGTCAAGATCATTTAAAATTGCGGCTTGATAATCGACAGTGTCTAAATTAATGAAAATACATATACAAAAATACAAAATTCTCATTTAAAGATTGAGAATATTTAAATTTATCGGATTTAATCGTACTGCTTGAAAATTCGCAATATGTAAGTGAAGATTATTTAAAATTGCGCCTTGATAATCGACCATGCCTAATGCACTTGGATATATATTTGCATTATTCTATAAATAAAGCTTATCAAAACTGACTACAAAATGACAGAAATAGACATATGATACGTCACAAGCAGAATTTCAAAATTCGAATGAATTTTGATGCAGATATTCATCATTCTTTCGGTGAAACTTAGCAAAAAATATCAATATTTGAATGAACTTGGATATGTATTTGCATTATTCTATTAATGAAATTTAACAAAAATTACTGCAGAATAACAGAAATATACATGTGATGTGCGAGAAGGGGAATTTAAAAATTCGAACAAAATTAGATATATATTTACATCATTGTATTAATAAAACTCAGCAGAAATGACTGCAAAATAACAGAAATACATATGTGATGCGCCACAAGCAGAATTTCGAAATTAGAATGAATTTCAAAATTCGTCTGCAAAACACAACAAAAAATGCATATAACATATGCCACACAAAACGTTAAACTTTGAGTGAAAATAGATTGACGAAACTCAGCAAAAATATCCACAAAATCAAGGAAGCATTTTTTTAAATTTTTCTCCTCAAACCCAAAAATTGAATAAATTTAGTGTTTTACCAAGTACGCAACTATATCGTTTAATGAAGTTTCTAATATGTGGACTCTTCATTTACCAGTCAATAATTTGTGAAACTTTATTATTAATCCGCACAACTTACAAACGTTTTCTGTTCCTTTTTTTGATGACTTCCCGCAGAACGTTGTAGTTTCTTCAAACTAAATTTAATTATTGAATGAAACAAAGTTTAACCCTTTGCGGTCGGTAGATTTTGCTCTTAAAAATATCAACAGGTCAGATGAAATCTAACATTTTGTAGTTACTTTTCCGCACAGAATTCAAAGTCAATATATGGATACTAAAACACACAGAATTTCTTGAAACTGCTTTGTTGTGTTTATTACTACTTGTAATACGTAAGAATACTGATTTTTCATCTCTGTAATCTTCTAAAGTATGATATTTCGCAACACAATCACCGATTTGAAATCTTGGCTTTCGTGTACATGTATTACAGTACGTTTGTGTTCGTTATATTTTTCCCGCAATTTTTCTGTCGAAACATACGGCACAGTTTTTTTTGCTTCCTGAACAAATTATATGAAATTGATTATTTAATCTAATGTCTACGAATGACGCTAAAGGTTGCGGTCTAGACAGTGTTTGGTGTCAGAAATTCCTTACTAATTGATCGAGTAAATTCACAAAATTTAAGTGTGTTGGTGGCTTTTCGTTGTTCTGTTGTTTTGTTATTTTATATAGTATGAGTTGATGACGCACATCATGCCCCAAAAAATAATTGCATTTTCGAAGGTTCCCGTCTAAAATTTAATTTTAAAATAAAAAATTTAGAAAATGTGAAAATTTAAAAATACCCGAAAATCTTGATCGGACCGCGTCACTTGAATTCGGGTGACGACAAAAATCGGTTCGCGGACCGGTAAGCAAAACTTTACGTAATTGCAGTTGCTAAGCTAATTTTTGCTGAACAACGATTTCTTGTTTACTTCCAGAAATTTCTATGATAAACACAATGCACAAAAAATGCAAATAAAATGCGGATTCAGCAAAAAACGCATTAACACGTATAAAATCACTGTTTATTCGCACAGTTCTACTTTTCAAATGTTACAAACTTTGTGGAAAAATTTGTGGACGAATACATTTTAATTCTTTTCGTGTTACCATAATACTTGCTGAGTCACTGAGAATGGAAGCCATCTTGAATTGCGTTACGACGCAATATTTGAATTCAAAATGTTTTAATGCAGTGTTGGAAAAGAATTGTTCGAATAAACTTATTCAGCATTTTCATACAAATGTGGAAGCAGACATTTTTGTAACTGAAAATGTACGACATGTTTGGCAGGTAATGATTGATAAGCGGACGATGGTGGAAGACATCTTGAATTCGTGTTATAGGGAAACATATGAATTGAAAGGGTTTTAACACGGTGTTGCAAAAGAATTGATCGAATAAAGTTATTGAGCATTTTCATACATATGCGAAAGCAGACATTTTTGTAGCCGAAAAT
The DNA here is from genome assembly GCA_033815515.1 of Cryptocheilus praepositus. Lineage (NCBI taxonomy): Eukaryota > Metazoa > Arthropoda > Insecta > Hymenoptera > Pompilidae > Cryptocheilus > Cryptocheilus praepositus. Next base: position 1,965,569 of record JAWWQZ010000151.1, read on the forward strand.
TTTTTGCTAACTGATCGAATAATTTCACAAAATTTAAGTGTGTTGGTGGCTTTTCGTTGTTCTGTTGTTTTGTTATTTTATATAGTATGAGTTGATGACGCACATCATGCCCCAAAAAATAATTACTTTTTCGAAGGTTCCCGTCTAAAATTTAATTTTAAAATAAAAATTTAAAATTTAAAAATACCCGAAAATCTTGATCGGACCACGTCACTTGAATTCGGGTGACGACAAAAATCGGTACGCGGGCCGGTCAATTGCAAGCAAAACTTTACAAAATTGTAACTGCTAAGCTAATTTTTGCTGAACAACGATTTCTTGTTTATTTCCAGAAATTTCTATGATAAACACAATGCACAAAAAATTCAAATAAAATGCGAATTCATCAAAAAACGCATTAACACGTATAAGATCACTGTTTATTCGCACAGTTCTACTTTCCAAATGTTACAAAGTGGCATTTTCATCGTAATTAGATGACACCATTGCTTCCCAATTATAATTGACGTTGTTAATCTATATAAAAACGTCATACCTACTCAGCTCTACCATCAGTACATTTCAAAATTGTACTGTTGAAAATAATAATTGCAAAAATAGTAATCATAAAAAATACTAATTTGCAAAACATAATAATTGCAAAAAATAGTAATTGCAAAAAACATTAATTTGCAAAAAATGATACTTGCAAAAAATAGTAACTGCAAAAAATAATAATTGCCAAAAATATTAATTTGGGAAAAACAGTAATCACAAAAAATATTAATTGCCAAAAATACTTAATTTGCAAAAAATAATAATCGCAAATAATATTAATTTGCAAAAAATAATAATTGCGAAAAACATTAATTTGGAAAAAATAATAATTGCAAATAATATTAATTTGCAAAAAACATTAATTTGCAAAATATAATAATTGCAAAAAATATTAATTTGCAGAAAATAATACTTGCAAAAAACATTAACCTGCAAAAAATAATAATCGCAAAAATATTAATTTGCGAAGAACAATAATTGCAAAAAATAATAATTGCAAAAAATATTGATTTGCACCCAATCTTTTGTACACAAACTCACACAAAGTCGTTGTTTACAAAAATGAGTACCACCTGAAATTTATCACCCTCTAGCATCAGTGCACTTCGAAATTGCACTATTGAAAATAATGATTGAAAAAAATATTAATTTGCAAAAAAACATTAATTTGCGAAAAATAATATTTGCAAAAAATATTGATTTGCACCCAATCTTTCTTGCACAAACCCACACAAATTTGTTGTTTCCAAAAATGTGTTATCGCCTAAAATTGGCCCACGCACGAATATTTTTGTCGCTGACAGCGGACATTTTTCCGCAACCGCCTAAACGCCTGCGAATATATTTTTTCGGCAAAAATTGACGCCACGCACAGAAGTGCATCAGCGAAGATCGGCAAAAGACCGACGTAGATCGAGAAAAACTAAAAAAAACAGCTTCGCAAGCCGCTTAAACGGTGAACGTGTCGAGATCGAAGCGCGTCGTGAAGTTTGTAAAAAAATACACGCATAGTTGCACGATCGTGACATTCCGAGGCTGAAGGAAATTCGCGGCAGGAACGACGAAAGTTTTCGACGACGGAGTTAAGTATTAGCTAGGCGACATAGGTGATAATGAATTAACAGAAAAAAAAAATGGTAAAGAAAAAGTGTTATGTACATATACATGATTACAGTACGATAATATAAATTGCTTATAGATGTAATGTATTTTTTGTAGGGACCATAAATGTAAGCGAGACGTTTTACGCGTGTGCACGCGTGTGCATAAATATACATACGTACACATATACAGTATATACATATATATATGTAGGTATTTATATATATCCGTATATATTTATACATATATTGTAAATTATTTTATGATTAAATACGTATACGTATATTATATTGTGTATTATATAGATATATATTTGTTTATACATATATGTATATACACATGTATGCATGTGTTATGATGTGTATATAATATTACAACATTATAATATTATACATTGCTTATGCATATGCATATATTATAAATATATACATTCATGCAATATACATATGTATATACAATATTGTAATATTTTAGTATCTGTATATAGTATTGCAATATTATAATATTATGCATTGCATATGCATATGCATGTATTATAAATGTATGCATTCATAGAATATAAATATATATATATACATGTTTGCGTATATTATAATATCTGTATATAGTATTGCAATATTATAATATTATACATTGCATATGCATATGCATGTATTATAAATATATGTATTCATGCAATATAAATATATATACACATGTTTGCGTATATTATAATATCTGTATATAGTATTGCAATATTATAATATTATATATTGCATATGCATATGCATGTATTATAAATATATACATTCATGAAATATACATATGTATATATACATGTTTGCGTATATTATAATATCTGTATATAGTATTGCAATATTATAATATTATACATTGCATATGCTTACGCATGTATTATAAATATATGTATTCATGCAATATAAATATATATATACATGTTTGCGTATATTATAATATCTGTATATAGTATTGCAATATTATAATATTATACATTGCATATGCTTACGCATGTATTATAAATATATGTATTCATGCAATATAAATATATATATACACATGATTGCGTATATTATAATATCTGTATATAGTATTGCAATATTGTAATATCATACATTGCATATGCATATGCATGTGTTATAAATATATGTATTCATGCAATATATATATATATACATGTTTGCGTATATTATAATATCTGCATATAGTATTGCAATATTATAATATTATACATTGCATATGCATATGCATGTATTATAAATATATGTATTCATGTATATACATATATATATATACATGTTTTATATATATACGTATATATTTATACATATATAATATTATTATTTTATATAAATACGCATATATTATAAATATATATTCATGTCTTATATAATATATATATGTTTTACATATATTATATATCTGTATATAGTATTGAATATATATAATATTATACATTGCATATGCTTACGCATATATTATAAATATATGCATTCATGCAATATAAATATATATATACATGTTTGCGTATATTATAATATCTGTATATAGTATTGCAATATTGTAATATTATAGATTGCATATGCATATGCATGTATTATAAATGTATGTATTCATGCAATATAAATATATATATACATGTTTGCGTATATTATAATATATGTATATAGTATTACAATATTATAATATTATACATTGCATATGCATATGCATGTATTATAAATATATGTATTCATGCAATATAAATATATATATACATGTTTGCATATATTATAATATGTGTATATAGTATTGCAATATTATAATATTATATATTGCATATGCTTACGCATGTATTATAAATGTATGCATTCATGCAATATAAATATATATATATATATATATATACACATGTTTGCGTATATTATAATATCTGTATATAGTATTGCAATATTATAATATTATACATTGCATATGCATATGCATGTATTATAAATATATGTATTCATGCAATATAAATATATATATACATGTTTGCGTATATTATAATATTTGCATATAGTATTACAATATTATAATATTATACATTGCATATGCATATGCATGTATTATAAATATATGTATTCATGCAATATAAATATATATATACATGTTTGCGTATATTATAATATCTGTATATAGTATTGCAATATTATAATATTATACATTGCATATGCATATGCATGTATTATAAATATATACATTCATGCAATATAAATATGTATATATAATATCATAATATTATAATACGTGTATATAATATTACAATACATATAATGCATATATATATATATATATATATACGTGTATATATATATATATATATATACATATATATGTATATAATTTATATTATAATATATAATAAATATAATATAATATACGTATGAATATATATGTATACATATAAATATTTCTCTCTCTATATATATATATATATATACTGTATAAATGTGTGTATGTATATTTATGTAATTTAACGCGGAGAAATGTGGCGTTACAAAGTGTAAGAGAGTGATACGTTTGAACTGACGGTACTATGTCAAATTTATGAAAGCAATATGCATTCGGGGCGGTATGAAAAGGTTCCTGGAAACAATGAAAACTGATTTTCGCCTGGCGCTGGGAAGTCGCTGCGAAATTTTGCCGATTGTCTCTTGAGTTTCTTGTGCTTTTATGTCCGCGCGAACACCTGCGGTCGTTAGGAGTATTGTGCGCTGATTTGTGCAGTTGTTGAGGATAAACTTGTTGATCGACTGCGCGCGAGTGCGGAACCAGAAATCTGTGTGCTCGAAAATGTACGAGACGGTTTGGAAGATAATTAGTGATAAGCGGACGATGGTGGAAGACATCTTGAAGGCGTGTTATAGGGAAATGTGCGAATTGAGAGGATTTTAAGACGGTGTTGCGAAAGAATTGAACCAATAAAGTTATTGAGCATTTTCATATATATGTGGAAGCAGACATTTTTGTGGCTGAAGACGTTCTATATATTTTGTGATGATGAGTAATTACGATAGCAGCCATCTTGAATTTTCCTTAAAGCGTAATATTTGTTTTGGAAGAGAAATGGTTTTAATATAGTGTTAAAAAGAATTGATCAAATAAAGTTATTGAGCATTTTCATATATATGCGGAAGCAGACATTTTTGTGGCCGAAAACGTAAGATGTGTTTTGTGGTGATGATTAATTAGGAACCGACGATGGAAGCCATCTTGAATTTCCCTTACGGCGCAATATTTGGTTTGAAAATGTTTTAATACAGTGTTGCAAAAAAATCTCCGGCCGAATACATTTTAACTTTCTTACATCGAATAGACATTTTTTACGATAATACGAGACGGTTTGGAAGATAATGAGTGATAACAACGATGGAAGCCATCTTGAATTTGCGTTATGGCGCAATATTTGTTTGAAAAGGTTTTAATACGGTGTTGCAAAAGAATTGTTCGAATAAAGTTATTGAGCATTTTCATACATATGCGAAAACAGACGTTTCTGTGGCCGAAACATACGATGCGTTTTACTAGATATTTATTGATAAGCGACCGAAAATGGAAGACACCTTGAATGCACATTACGGCCGCAATATTTGAAAGTGTTTAAAAAGAATTGCTTTTAACTTACTGAGGTGTTGCAAAAGCCATTTTTGCAGTTAAAAAGTTATTGTAATGATTTTCATATAAATCCGAAAGCAGACATTTTTGCAGCACAATACGTTTTATATATTTTTTAATCTGTGGTGGCAACCATCTTGAATTTGCGTTATGGGGGAATATTTGAATTGAAAGTGTTTTAATGATATGTTTTGTTGAAAAAGAATGATTTGAATAGGCGTATTGATCATTTTTGTATAAATGTAGAGGCGGAAAAATTTGCGGACGAATTCATTTTAATTCTTTTCGTATTACCATAATACTTACTGAGTCACTGAGAATGTTTTGTAATGATGATTTGAATTGCGTTACGACGCTTTAATATTTGTTTCAAAATGTTTTAATGCAGTGTTGGAAAAGAATTGTTCGAATAAACTTATTCAGCATTTTCATACATATGCGGAAGCAGAAATGTTTGTAGCCAAAAACGTACGACATGTTTTGTAATGATGATTTATGAGTAACCGATGATGGAAGCCATTTTGAATTTCCCTGACAGCGCAATATTTGAATTGAAAGTGTTTTAATACAGTGTTACAAATAAATTATTTGAATAGGCGTATTAATAATTTTCGTATAAATGTGGAGCTGAAAAAATATCCAGCCGAATACATTTTAATTATTTGTGTATTACGATAATGTTTGCCGAGTCACTAAAAATGGAAGACATTTTGAATGCGCGTTACGGCGAAATATTTGAATTGAAACGGTTTTAACACGGTGTTGCAAAACAATTGATCGAATAAAATTATTGAACATTTTTATACACTTGCAAAAGGAAACGATGAATACGTTTGATATAAGTGACATCTTGAATTCGTGTTATTGGGAAATATGCGAATTGAGAGGGTTTTAATACGGTGTTGCAAAAGAATTGATCGAATAAAATTATTGAACATTTTCATACACATGCAGAAGCAGACGTTTTTGTAGCTGAATACATATAATATATTTTGTAATTATAATTGATGACTAATCTACAGTAGCAGCCATCTTGAATTTACGTTACGACGCAATGTTTCAATTGAAAGTGTTTTAATGCAGTGTTGCAAAAGAATTATTTCAATAAAGTTATTGAACATTTTCATACACATGCAGAAGCACACATTATTATGGGCGAATACGTTCTATATATTGTGTAATGTTGAGTAATCCACGGTGGCAGCCATCTTGAATTTTCCTTTAGGCGCAATATTTATTTTGAAAGTGTTTTAATATAGTGTTGCAAAAAAATTGTTCAAATAGGCATATTGATCATTTTCGTATAAATGTGGAACCGGAAATATGTTCGGTCGAATACATTTTATTTCTTTGTGTATTACGATAATACTTGCTGAGTCACTCAAAATGGAAGCTATCTGGAATTTGCGTTACGGCGCAATATTTGTTTTGAAAGTGTTTTAATACAGTGTTTCAAAAGAATTGCTAAAATAAAGTTATTGAACATTTTCATATATATGCGGAAGCAGACATTTTTGTGGCCGAAAACGTACGATATGTTTTGTAATGATGATTGATGAGTAACCGACGAATGAAGCCATCTTGAATTTCCCTTACGGGGAAATATTTGAATTGAAAGGGTTTTAATGCAGTATTGCAAATAATTACTTAAATAAAATTATTGAGCATTTTCATATATATGCGAAAGCAGACATTTTTGTGGCCGAAAACATACAATCTGTTTTGTAGTGATGATTGATGAGTAATCTACGATGGCAGCCATCTTGAATTTCCCTTCAGGCGCAATATTTATTATACGGTGTTGCAAAACAATTGTTCGAATAAAGTTATTGAGCATTTTGTTACGGAAAACATTTTTGATCCAATAAAGTTCTATATATTTGGTCATTTTGATGCAAATGGCAGCCATCTTGAATTGACGTTACGATGCAATATTTCAATTGAAAATGTTTTTGTGGCCTAAAACGTACAATATATTTCATTCATATGCGGAAGTTGGCATTTTTGTAGCCGAAAACATATGATGTGTTTTGTAATGATTGATAAGTAATCTACGGAAGCCATCTTGACTGCGTGTTACGGCCCAGTATTTGAATTGAAAGTGTTTAAAAAGAATGGTTCAAATAAATTTATTTGCAATATATTATATTATTTCGATCGTTACTATCAATAATATATTACATCGCATTGTTTAAGAAATGGCCACCAAAAAGAGAAAAATATGAAAATATGAACAGTAAATAGAGTAATATGAATAGCAAGCTAATAAATATGCGGTATTTGCGATATAATATGTCATTCCAATCGTTACAATCAAACACATTATATCGCATCTCTTAACCATTTGACTTCCAGAGTTATTTCACAAAATTTTTTCAAGAACTACCAAACATTACAATAAAATAGCGCAACAACGCTTATCTTTTTCAAACAACTAATTCAAAGCAACGCCACTTAGCGACAAAATATATTCCTCACATATTTCCCACGAAAAACAGTACCTATCCGGCGAATAATTATCACTTAATTTGTGCATCGCGCTAAAAATATTAGGACTAAAACCGGAAAAATAACGGTTAATAATCAGTGGCACGCAATTTACAACAAAATCCCATAACCCTCAACGTACTTCTGCGATCCCACAAATTTGAACAGAATCTTTCAATCGACCGATATCAGATACCAATAAATTGTACGAAATAAATATCCAGCGCCGTTTCCAGGAACCTTTGCCGAAGAATTAACGATGTGTATTTTTCTCGCGGCCTTTGTTCCCAGCCTGCACCCTTTACACACACACAAATACACGGACACACACTTACTAAAGCGTTCGACACCCACGCGAGCGCGTCGTTCGAAATGAAATCGAGGCGTTTCGAACTGCTGCTCAGCCGAGGCGAAGTTTTTCAATTCGTCGGCCAGGAGGGAAGACGCACGTTAGCCGCTTTGTACTTTTTCTACATTTCCTGCTGCGCTTCGCCAATCGGCTGGCATCATGGCGGCCGAATTATAATAATACGCCATAACCCTTTCGAGACGGATGCTTTTTTGAAGAAAACGAAAGAGGCAGGTTACATTTCTAATGCGTCAGCCGAAGAATTTATTCGTTATAATAGGGTAAAAGAAGAGAAATCATTCTTTTTGCGTCAGTGCAAAGTTAAAGCTGGGACATATATGTTTTATTGGTCTTATAAAGATTATGACAAAACTTATTTTGCATTGGTATATATATACATATTTGTATATATGTATATATAGGAATATATATATATATATACATAGTATATCTAATAAGAAATAATATATATAAATATAAATAAATAAATAAAAATATAGATGTATATATGTATATATCTACATATATAGATCTTGACAAAACTTATTCTGAATCGGTATATATATAAATATATGCATATATGTATTGTATGTATATTGTTGGTATGTACAGTATTATATATAATACAATATATATATATATATATATATATATATATATATATATGCAGACATGAATTGAATACAATGCTTGTATATACATTATGTATTTACGATTATGTAGTTATATATATATAATACAACATCTATAGAAATATCTATATGCATACATGTATTTAGTATACGTATGTATTTTGTTTGTATATATTGTATTATATACATATATATACACGTATTGTGTATAATACAGTATATATACATACAAGTATTAATACAATAATACAAAATATACAAACAATACATACATATATAAAATACATGTATGCGTATACATATTTATATAGTTATTGTATTGCATATGTATATATCCATCTATAAGAACATAATCGTAAATATATAATATATAAAGATACTGCATTATATATAATACATACATGTATTGTATGTATATATATATAATACAAAACATACAAATAATACAGATATACAATACACGCATCCATATATATATATATACCGATTCAGAATAATTTTTGTCATAAACTATGTATGCATATATATACATAAATATATATTATTATTTCCTATTACATATAACATATATATAATAGGAAAAAAAACATGCATACACATATATACACGTATATACAAATATACATATTTGTATATGTATATATATGTATATGCATGTACTTTTTTTCCTTTGTTTGTAATAGGAAAAAATATATATATATATATACTTTCCTACTATATATAATATACATATTACATATATGTACTAGGAAAAATAGTAATGTAAAAAAAGGAAAAATAGTGTTTATACTTAATTACTTTGTATGATAAAGTGCAAATCACGAGTCGCACAAAGTTTTATCATATTCAGTATACATCACGTTTGTTCGTTTTTCAATGTTTCTTTGATAAGAAAATTTCATTATTATTATCGCTGTTAACAGTTTCTGAGCTATCGCTGTAAATTACACACTTTTTCCGTTGTTTTATAGGTATACTATATAGTGACCTGTTATATATATATATATATATATATATATATATATATATATCTTCGGCATTTTTCAAGATGCTTCTGAAATTAAAAACAGCGTTTCGAAGCTATAAAATTACTGGGACATTTTTATCCCGGCTTGAAAGACAGCTGAAATATATATGTCCCACCGCTTTTTCTACATAAACAACTAAAGTAATTTGAATTAGCCACATAAAAATATTAACCAAAAAACTTACTGGTTCATTTTATCTATGTACCGTAACAATTTTTTAAAGCTACCCACAAATGATGTTACCGCTTGATATTTTGCACTTAACTAACTTTTTGACAGGAAGAAATTCTGGTACGCGATTTTAAGAAATGTAACAGTAGACGCCGATTCACAATGAAGCAACGTGCAAGAAATTTCAGTAGATTGGTAGTTAGAATCTACGATTAAACTTGACTGGGACATGTGTCCCGACAGTCTCGAAAGGGTTAATGAGCGCAGAAGTCTGCGAGTCGTTAATTATCCGCGAAAGGATCGGCGGGAAGAGTGACGAGAGACGCTTATAGTTTTATGGAGTGAGAATGGAATGTGTGTGGGGCGACGCGAAATGTTAATGGGCTGATTAGTGGAGAAAAGAAGCAGAAAAAATGTGCGGAGCGGAAGAATTTCCGTCGGAAGTTGAAGTTTTGGCGGTGAATGCGGTTGTGGGAAAATTGTGGGAAAATGCGGTTGGTTGAGTATTTTTTTTGCTGCAAAGTCAAGTCATCCTATATATATATATATGTATAATAACATATAATTACCTATATTTATTTTATATGATATGGCTTTACCTTGTTTAAAGGTTTTATATTTTACTGAAAATATTCATTCGTTTTTTTTTCATTTAAAACTATTGGTCATCAATGATATTGAAGTTATGAATTTTTCGATAAAGGGTATAATTTTAAATTTGATTCATATATATTATCTACTTCTGATTTAATATTTAATGAATATGTATAATAACATATATATATATATATATATACATGTATAGATTATGGCAAAACTTATTCTGAACCTATATATATATATATATATATATATATATATAAATGTATGCATAGATGTATTGTATGCATGTATTTTTCTTACATATGTAATAGGAAAAAATAGGAAGTTGAAGTTTCGGTGGTGAATGCGGTTTTGGGAAAATGGGGTGACTTCGATGCTTCTCGAGGACGTTGGTTAAGTTTTTTTTTTGCTGCAAAATCAGTTTGGATAGTACTTTGAACCCGGCGCAGTTTCTAGAGACCGACAGTCGACTTTTCATTTGAACATTTCTTTATTACATTTTATTTTATTATTATATTTTATCGCATATACTATAACTACACACATTCATACGTGGCACTAGATAATCATATTATTATATATTTTTTTACACTTTGAAAACATTCATAAAGAAGATACTGATTTGCTGCCATCAGCGATATATTAAAAATAATCCAATATATTTCATCATGGCATTTGACGTCTTTGTATTACATATGCTACACCTACACACAGTCATACGTTTTATTAGATAAATATATATCTTATTTTTCTGACATTTTGAAAATACTGATTTGAGGCCACCAGCGACATATTAAAAATAATCCGATACATTTCTTTATTACATTTGACGTTTTTGTACTAAATATACTATAACTACACACATTCATACGTTTTATTAGATAAATATATATATATATATATATATATATATATATATATTATTTTTTTTCACACTTTGAAAACGTTCATAAAGAAAATTCTAATTTGCCGCCATCAACGACATATTGAAAATAATCCGGTACATTTCTTTATCACATTTGATGTCTTTGTACTACATATACTACAACTACACATCATCATTCATTTTATTAGATAAATATATCTATTTTTTTCTGATACTTTGAAAACATGCGTAAAAAAATCCTGATTTGTCGCCATCGGCGACATATTAAAAATACTCCGCTATATTTGATCATCACATTTGACGTGTTTGTACTACATACATACATATATATATATATATATATGCACATATTTTTTTACACTTCAAAAACATTCATAAAGAAAATCCTGATTTGCCGCCATCAGCGACATATTGAAAATAATTTGATACATTTCTTTATTACATTTAACATCTTTTTACTACATATACTACAACTACACACCGTCATACGTTTCGTTAGATAAATATATATATTTTTTTCAAACACTTTGAAAACATTCATAAAGAAAATACTGATTTGCTGCGACCCATCAGCGATATATTGAAAATAATTTCATACATTTCTTTATTACATTTGACGTTTTTGTACTAAATATACTGTAACTACACACATTCATACGTTTTATTAGATAAATATATATATATATTATTTTTTTTACACTTTGAAAACATTCATAAAGAAGATTCTAATTTGCCGCCATCAGTGACATATTGAAAATAATTTGATACATTTCTTTATCACATTTGACGTGTTTGTACTACATATACTATAACTACACATCATCATTCATTTTATTAGATAAATATATATATTTTTTTCTGCTACTTTGAAAACATGCGTAAAAAAAATCCTAATTTGTCGCCATCGGCAACATATTAAAAATACTCCGCTATATTTGATCATCGCATTTCACGTCTTTGTACTACACACATATATATATAAATTTTTTTTTTTTCAAACACTTTGAAAACATTCATAAAGAAAATACTGATTTGCTGCGATCCATCAGCGACATATTGAAAATAATCTGATACATTTCTTTATCACATTTGGCGTCTTTGTACTAAATATGCTATAACTACACAGATTCATACGTTTTATTAGATAAATATATATATATTATTTTTTTTTACACTTTGAAAACATTCATAAAGAAAATTCTAATTTGCCGCCATCAACGACATATTGAAAATAATCCGATACATTTCTTTATCACATTTGACGTCTTTGTACTGCATATACTATAAACTACACATCACCATACGTTTTATTACATATCTATATATTTTTTTCTGACGCTTTGAAAACATTCATGAAGGAAATACTGATTTGCCGCCACTAACGACATATTAAAAATAATCCGATACATTTCTTTATCACATTTGACAGTTTTTTACTACATATACAATAACTGCACACATTCATACGTTTTATTAGAAAAAAAAAATATGTATATGTTTATAATTTTTTACACTTTGAAAACATTCATAAAATAATCCTGATTCGCTGTCATCAGCAGCATATTCAAAATAATCCGATATGTTTCATTATCGCATTTTATTTTGTATTGTGTATATTATAACTACACGCCATCATACGTTTCATTAGATAAATATATGTATATGTACATATTTTTTTACATTTTGAAAACATTCACAAAGAAAATCCTGATTTGCTGCGATCCATCAGCGACATATTAAAAATAATCCGATACATTTCTTTATCACATTTGACGTCTTTGTACTAAATATTCTATAACTGCACACCGTCATACATTTTATAAGATACATATATATATATATACATATGTATATATATACGCACATACTTTTTTACACCTTGAAAACATTGTAAAAAAAATCCTGATTTGCCGCCATTAGTGACATATTAAAAACAATCCGCAATATTTCCTCATCGTATTTGATGTCTTCGCACTACATATACTATAACTACACACCATCATACGTGTTACTAGAAATATATATATATATATATATATACACATATTTTTTTCACATTTTCAAAACATACATAAAGAACATTTACTTTTTCTGACACTTTCAAAACGTTTATAAAGGAGGTACTGATTTGCTTTGATCCATCAGCGGCATATTAAAAACAATCCGTTATATTTCATCATCGCATTTGACGTCTTCGAAATACACATGTTTCCTCACGTTTCATCACTTACTCAAACGCCACACAAATAGCCCACCATTTTACCGCGACCAATCGACAACCATTGCATTAATCCGAAATTTTTATCTTACACTATTATTTTAACTTACACCACACGAATTCCCAACCAAATTTTTTTTCAAACCGCCTATTTCGCCCCATATTTTACCCACGGCCGCAATTGACAACTCGAACAGCAACCAGTCCATTTCCAGCCGACATTTCTTCGCACGAATCGACACGTTTTGCAAACTTCCACTCCGCATTGAAAAATTTCGCGACGCCCCTGGCAAAACTAGACGTGCAGGCAAAGGAAAGTGTAACGACGTATAGACTTCGCTATACGAGAGTTTCGCAGTCTGCGACATTTTGTTTTTCTGCGCGAAGACGGATGGGACGATTTGCGTTTCGTTCACCGACTTCGATTCGTTCGCTTTGCGACGCGAGGATCGTGAGTGTTTAATGATTACTGCGTGCGGTTCGTTTGATTTAGCGACTAAGCGTGCGAAACTGCGAGCGGGAGACAAAAGGACAAAAAGAGAAGGGACGAGCGTGATGAGACGTCACGGGGATATATCAAAACCGCCTTCAAATTCGATTTCGACTCATCCGAATCCTAATTTTGCAAGAGTAAGGCACAAACGACGAGAAATGTATTTATAACAAATAAATGTTTTGAAAACTGTTGACGCGGCGAGTGTTATTTACCTGTTTTTAAACAATACTGGATTGCGAGAAATGTTGTTCTTTCGTGAAAGAAGTGATCGGCGACTTTGTAAAAAATGAAGGAACACATAAATACGCTATAACAATTAGACCGTTGTGACGCATTTTGTTCGAAATTCTCATTACGAGTGAGACTCGTGATATTCACCTCTGGCCCGAAATTCTTATCACGAGTCAGACTCGTCATATTCACCTTTGGTTCGAATTTTTCATCACGAGTCAGACTCGTGATATTCATTTTTGGGCCGCAATCCTCATCACGAGTCGGACTCGTGATATTCACGTTTGGCCCGAAATTCTCATCACGAGTCAGACTCGTGATATTTACTTTTCGTCCAAAATTTTCATCACGAGTCACACTCGTGATATTCATCTTTGGTCTGAATTTCTCATCACGAGTCAAACTCGTGATATTCATTTTTGGGTCGCAATTCTCATCACGAGTCGGACTCGTGGTATTCACGTTTGGCCCGAAATTCTCATCACGAGTCAGACTCGTGATATTTACTTTTCGTCCAAACTTTTCATCCTGAGTCAGACTCGTGATATTCAGGTTTGGCCCGAAATTCTCATCACGAGTCAGACTCGTGATATTCAGCTTTCGCCCAAAATTTTCATCACGAGTCAGACTCGTGATATTCATCTTTGGTCCGAAAGTCTGTCCATAGAGAGTTAAACGAAAAAAAATCGGATCTAAAGGGGTTAAGGAGATATTGCAACTTTTCGAGAAACACAAATTTCCCTGAAGTTTTCTACTGAAATGGCACAAAAGAGCAAATCAAAATATGATACAATTACTAAGACATATTAAAAAAAAACAGTTGCATATAAAAAGAATAATATTAGGCTTCTTGCATAGAAAGTTAAAAAAAATTGTTTCAATGCTCAGCAATTACAATAATACAGGAATTTAATTGGTGGAAATATTATATCAGTCGATAAACCTCAAATGCTTCTGAATTACAGAAAAAACATAGGCTGAATGATTCTTGCTGATGAATACGTTTCGACGTATTGTTTTATGCGGAAATTCTTAAAATCGTCGAGAAAATTATTTTTTTAAAACAACCAAAACCAATGACACATGACAGGTTTGTAGAAAGCCTTATAAATGAGTTGACAGGTGATTTTCGGGAACTAGAACACGTCCATCCACATGTTCGTCAGACAATACACTGAATAATAAACGGAATATTCCCAATCTGGGAGAAAAAAGGGACTGTATTGTTTGTTCTGACAGGAAAACATCACGTGGATCTCATCAAAGAACGTATTATTTTGAAACGTGCACAAATAAACCTGCAATGCATATTGGGGGTTGCTTCAGAATTTATCAGACTGTAGAAAATGAGAAGAAATAAATTATGATTTTTATTTCAGATATACTAGGTTGCTCAATAAGTTTTGTCGTTCGATAAGAAAAACACAATGTTATGGTTCAAAATACACTTTATTATTCATCAGTATAATCTCCCTGAACATTAATGCACTTGCTCCAACGATCCTCCAATCTGTGGATCCCATCCCTGAAGTGAGATTCCGGAAGGTCTGCAAAATACGCTTCAACAGCCGTTATGACCTCTTCATTTGACGAAAAACGCTTGCCACGCATACATTTTTTGAGTTCTGGAAACAAATGGAAGTCGCTGGGGGCGAAATCTGGTGAATACGGCGGATGCTCCAACAATTCGAACTTTAATTCATGGATTTTAGCCATTGTCAAAATGCTCTTGTGACACGGTGCGTTGTCCTGATGAAAAAGGATTTTTTTCTTCTGCAAACCGGCTCTTTTTTCACGAATTTTTTCCTTCAACTGGTCCAAAAGGTTGCAATAATATTCAGAATTAATTGTTTTACCAGTTTGCAAGTAATCCACAAATAAAATTCCTTTCGCATCCCAAAAAACTGATGCCAGAACCTTCTTGGCCGATTTCTGGACACGAACTCGTTTCGAAGCCGAACAACCAGGTTTACACCACTCTTTAGCCTCTTGTTTTGATTTAGGATCATGGTGATAGACCCAAGTCTCATCCATAGTGATGAATCGACGCACAAAATCCACTTTATCCTTTTTAAAACGCTCCAAATGTTGTTGAGAAAGTCGCATTCGAATGTGTTTTTGTTCAATTGTAGCGAATGCGGCACCCATTGTGCACACAGCTTTTTAAAACTCAAAATTTCATTTAAAATATCACTCACACTGCCTACTGAGATGTGTAGAGCCTCTACTAAATCCCTCTCAGTCAAGAAGAGTGAACCAACAAAACAAAAACAAATTTGGACTAGTAGCAACGCCCTCTCTTATCGAACGACAAAACTTATTAAGCAACCTGGTATGTTCTTCGATGTGAACAAATTCGTATAAACCAAATATCATTAGAATATCTTACTAGGTTCCAAAGATATACAGCATATTTCGCACATTTAAAAAAAATCAAAAAACACCGAAGAAACACCCGATTAAATTTACTCGATTCAAACGTACTACTTGAAAATTACCTACTTAAAATCTAGCATTTGTATGGAAGCATGCTACCTGCCCGAATCCTATACAGATGGCCCACGACTTTTGTACATTTTAAAAAATGAAAGGGGTTTCTGAAAACAATTATGCCCACAAATGACGAGTGATTTTTTAAATGTTGAAGAAACACCGGAAACTATTACAGATGAAATAGCTAACCTAATGAATGAACTAAACTTGGACGTCAACAATGAAAATGTTAATGAATTAATTGAATCTCACTCAGCACCACTGTCAAACGAATATTTAATTGAGCAACAATTAAATAACAATAAAATACAATACATAACAATAAAAATAAAATACAACAAAAAAAAACAATAAAATGAAAGTAAAGAAGAAGGAGCTGATAAAAACGTCAAGAGTTTGACAATTAAAAATATGAATGAAGCCTTCATGCATCTTGACAAATTGTTGAGTATCATCGAAGAATGTGATTCCAATGAATGAAAAACATATACAGTGGATGAAATTTCTATAAGAACACTATTATTTTTAGTAAAAACTTATAAATGCGTAATTTATAAAATTATACGAGGGTAGAAAATTATAGAGGTATAATGAAAGAGCAAGAAATCAGTATTAAGATCTGAAACATCGTTTTATTTTTCTTGTAAACAAAATAGAATAGATAAATGTAACGAAATTTGCATAGGAACTGTCTGTTAAATTATTATAAAAAATTGACAATTGTAATGTTAATACTTGGTACTTCCACCGTTATGTTTTATTACATCGAATATTCTATTTTTCATACTACAAATCAACTTTTGTAATGTCATAATGTCAATTTTGCACCACTTTTGTTTTACAGCGCGTTCTAGTTCGTTAACGCCTTTGTATTGTTTATTATTTTTGTAAACTGCTCTCGATAGAATACCCCATAGGTTTTCCATCGCATTCAAGTGAAGTGAACGTGACGGCCACTTCATAAGTGGCAAATTTTTTTTCCGAAACCAATCCTGTGTTTTCTTTGCATTGTGTATGGCCGCGTTATCTTATTGAAAAATAACATCTTCTTCAATATTTTCTTCAACAAACGGTATTAAGCAATTTTCTAATAAATTAATATATTTGTCTGCATTCATTTTTGTACAAATTCTGCATATTGGATTTTTCGAAGTATAACTGAATGATCAGTACGCAGAGCGTGTCAGTAATTTTTGAAACCATCAGATCCATCTAAATTGAATTTTTTCTCATCGAAAAATATGACATTTTTCACTCTACATTCCAAGTCATGTGAATTCGAGCAAACTCTAATCTAGCTGTTTTATGATCTTGTGTAAGAGGTGGTTTCGATAAAAATGTTCTCCATTTTAACATTTTATGTTTTTCATTTCCAAAACTCTTGTTACTTCACTATTAGTTTTACTTCCACCTCGTATTTCTTTAAAAACACGTGAACGATCACGCTTTGTAAGTTTTCTGTTGCCATCGGTATAATGGCTTTTACCATCATTTTCATGCAATTTTAAAAAGTGATGTACAGCAGTGCCTGATCTGTTAATTTTTTCAGCAATCTTTCGAATAGAGAATCATGCTTCGCGGTATACTTCTATTTTTTTACCTCTTCTTCTCGACTTAAAACTTTTCCACGTGGCTCGACTTAAAACTTTTCCATTTATTCTGATAAAAGAAAAAATATTTTATATATTTTATATGCATTCATAAATTGGAATAATATATGCTTGCAACACAAACTTTCTCTTTGAGTGACTGAAGATCTTGTTATATGAAATTTATATGAAATATTATGATTTATATGAAACTTTGCTAGAAAAATGAAATTACGGCTTCCGACACGTTGAAAATGTTAAAAAAAGAGTTTTGGAGACTACACTGTCCAGAGGAAGTGTTTTTGATTGGTAGAAATTATTCTTGAAAAGCAGAGAACGTCAAGGAAATCGAAAATTTGGTGCTGAAAAATCGTCGATTAACAATTAGAGACCTTGTTGACATAACCGGGATATTATTGGGGTCGAATCAATCGATTTCGAAAAACAAATTGGATCTCAGACGAGTCTGTGAAGAGATGATTTCCGATATCAACCGGTCATGAGACGCGTTACCACCTTGATCAAAAAGTTTTAGGACTTTATTCATAAAATCGAAAATACAAGTTTATCCGTCAAAATTGATATCCTCCCCTTCAAAGTACTCTCCATCGACGGTAGCGCACTACTACCAGCGCTTGATCCAATCTTCGAAATATTGCTGCTATTCAATTTTTGGTATGTCCACCAGAGCCGTCTTCGATTTTTCCATAAGATCCTTCCGAGTGTTGTAACGGGTTTCGCGAAGCGGTTTTTTAAGTCGGTTAAACGGAAAAAAGTTGCAGGGAGCTAAATCAGGTGAATTCGGAGGCTGGTGAATAGTATTCGTATTATTTTTGGTCAAAAACTCGCGAATAAGGATCGTGGTGCAAAATCCACGAGTTGTTTGCCCACAATTCGAAACGTCTCATAACGCCGAAATAATACATTTCGTTGACTGTCTGTTGCTCTGGCAAGAATTCATGATGCACAATACCGTTG